>JADBJO010031716.1:0-2500 GCA_016801955.1 Conus betulinus | reverse complement strand
GCTGTGGGAATGGGAGGATCAGTTGTCATCCATCTTGTATCTGAAATCCAAGGACAAGATGCTTTCCACCTCAAGTTTGACAACCTCTTCACGTCATTGAAACTCGTGGACTACCTCTCTCTTCCAAAGGCATTGCATGCACAGGAACCATTCGTGCAAATCAGGTTGAAGATTGTCCGCTGCGATCAGTGCAGGAGATGAATAAAACTCCAAGGGGCACCCTTCGACTACTACACTGACACAAGCAATGCCATAATCGTGGCTCGTTGGAATGACAACAACGTTGTCAATGTGGTCTCCAACAAGGTGGGGGTGAACCCTACACAGAAAACAAGTAGGTTTCCAGGCAAGCCAGGCAGCACGTCAACATTGATCAGCCAGCTCTCATCAACCACTACAACAAGACCATGGGAGGGATTGATAGGATGGACCAGAACATCGACAAGTCCCCGCGTCCATCCGATCGAAGAAAAGGTGGTGGTCCATTTTCTCACTTTGCCTGGATTTGGCCGTTTAGCAAACCTGCACTTGTACCGGGCCACGCCCACTGGAGAAGACCCCCCCCCCCCCCCCCCCCACCCCCCGGATCTTCTTGCTGTGCGACGAGCCATTGCCACTGTCTATCTGTCTAGATCAGTGAAGCAGCATCGCGTGGGACGTCCACTTGGTCGCCCTGCCCAGCTTGACAAGCAAGTTGCACCGGCCCTTTGCTTTGACGGCAGAGATCATCTTGTGGAGCGTGTCCAGAGGCGAGTCAGGTGTGCTTTCCTGTGGCAAGAAGAGCAGTGACAAGTGCACCAAGTGCAATGTGAGCTTCATGCCAGATGTTTTGCAGCTTTCACACAGATGGCTGATCAATGACAGTATGCTTACGAAGACACGATGAGTGAACTACGTCAATCTGCTGTGACTCCACTATGAGTAAAATGCTCTTTTTTCTTTTTGTGTTCAGTTATGTACAATTAATCTGTCAACATCCAAGTCGATAATGCTATTTCATGATTTGATGCAAAATTCAAGAATACATTTGGCTGAACTATGATTTCAAATGAGTTCTGTGTCTTTGTATGTATCATAAAAACCTGTACCCTCCCGTGCCTAGCGTCCCTATAGTGGGACGGTAGGTTTTATATGTCCCGCCCCTCGCCCTTCATGCAGGTGGCTGTTAGATTTAGCAGCATGTTTCATACCATACTGACTGCGGGGTTCTAGTATCCCTTTGCTGTTCCTGTCTTTTTCTCCTCCTCCCGCTGGCTTCACCCGGCCTGACGTCCTTTGAGGCCACAGTGTGAGCACACGTTCTCCGCCGATGGTCCTACCCCTGTCCGGGACCTTTGACGACTACCGCCTCGTCCGACGGGATGTGTTTCTACACTGTGTCTAAGTCTTCATGCAGCCCATGTGACAGCTAAAGAAGTGTGGTTAGTTAACTCTGTGTCGTGAAATTGGTAAAGTGGTGTGGGGTGTGTGCTGAGGGTGTCGGCACTATTCAGAAGGCCCGTTTTTGGACACCCCATTGGACATGATACTCCCAGTGAACTTTGGGGAGGTAAGGGTGGGGGACAACGGGAAGGAACAAACGAATGTGTGTATTGAAAATGCTTATTTGTGACTCCTTCACTCCCTTTTAGACCGATCCTGCCAGGGCCGATCTCCAGGGGCCGGTCGTGACATAAGTATAAGTTTTTTGATTCAATTATGTTGTTTTTTCTGCATAAGCAGCACATTATTAGTGTTGTTGTTGGTGGGTGGTGTTGACTTATAGTCTGTTCACATTGGTGATATTAGACTTTATGGGGTGGGGGGTGGGGGGGTGGGGTGGAGGGGAATGGGGGAGGGAGGGGAGGGGGAAGGGGGGAGTTGGGGGGGGGGGAAGGAGGAGGACAGGGGGGGGGGAGAGGAAAGGTAAGACATAATGTCAAGAACAGTACAAATTTAAATATAAAACTACACCATCATAATTATAATGCTAATTTGAGATTGAGAGATAGCTTTTGCGCCCTCAACAATTTCTGAACTGAAAGAAATAGTGTAAACCCAGTTTAGATTTCGAAATTTCAATGTTGCTTTTTGAATAAAAAGAGCATTTAAAATGGGGCAATGGAAAGTATATGTTCACCAGATAATGGCTTAGAACATGCACACGCTATATTTTGGGACATATTTGGTCTTCCGAGAGTTCACAATGTATCTTGTATATTAAACTAGAAATATGTCTAGGATATGTTTCCCATTACACGTTTATCTTGAGACTTCTCAAATTCGGAAACAGGCTTTCCAATAACCACTCCCCAATGAGGGGGCAACCTTGCCATTGGTTGGGGAGCTTGCTTTTCGCTATGACCTGAGATGCTATGCTGCTGGAGATTCGTCTCCTGGTAGGGTCCAGACAGGCCAAAGGGTAGAGACCTAGACAAAGAGCACTCAACTGGCCCTGCAGTTGGGGGTTTGAATTGGGCTAACAACCCGGTCCTAGGAAAACAAACTTTGTTACAGAAAC
>JADBJO010031715.1:0-16459 GCA_016801955.1 Conus betulinus | reverse complement strand
CTTATACTACGACGACGACGTACGATCGACGACAGACGACTACAACGGACGACGACTACTATGAGGGTCTATACTACTGCAATACAAGCTGGTATAACAGCACAATACAGCATGCAGTGCAATAGAAATGCAATAGAATGCGATACGATACGATTCATAGTATTGCGACGCAGCTCAGAACAGCACAACATACACAAAGCAGTACACACAACACAACGCAATACGATACATTACAGCACAACAAACACAACTCAATGCATTACAAGACAATACATAAATACAATACAATACAATGCAATACAATACAACACAATAGCCTCAATATGATGCAGTACAATCCGCTACTACAACACCCGCGGCATACTAAATCTAAAAAAAAAATACATGCACAACACTAATGATAAACTGCAGTACAACACAGTGTAATACAACACAGCACAACACAATACAATACAAGACAACGCAACAGAATACAACACAACACAATACAATACAATGCAACGCAAAACAACACAATGCAATACAAAACAATACAATACAACGCAACATAATACAATGCAACACAAAACAACACAACACACATACAAGACAAGACAATGCAACACAACACAGCACAGCACAGCACATGCACACAACACAGCACAGCACAGCACAGCACAGCACAGCACAGCATAGCTCAACACAACACGACACGACACGACACAACACGACACGACACAATTGAACACAAAGGCAAACACTACACAAAAACCTGCAATGTCAAACAGAACAGCATGGCACTGTTCAACACAAGACAACACACAATGGCACGCAACAACACAACACGAAGTGATACAATACAGTGGCGTCGGAAGATGTATTGCAAGGAGGGAAGGGACGGGAGGGGACGGGGAGGCGAGGGGAGGGGGACCATCGGACTGAGAAGCATTCTGACATAAACCTCACGAGGTGGTGGAGGAGGGGGTGAGGGGGGGGGGGGGGGGGGGGGAGGACGAAGGGAAAAGTTGGTGGTGGCTCAACTTCAACATTCTTGTAAGAAAATTCGATACAGTGCGGCGTTTCAATCTCCAATAGAGAATTACTTGACAACCTACGCTATATGGGTATAGGCTTTGACAGAATGCTGACGTTTAGCAAAAATGTTGAGAACATCATTCTAAAAACCTACAAAAGCAATGGCAGCTAAAGGCATTGAGCAACATTACCGGCTTTTTCGTGCAGTTGTGCGCCGTGTGATTGATCTTGGATAAGGGGTATACAACACTGTCCAAGAGTTACCTTCTTATATGAGAAAGAATTCAAAATGAAGCAGTGAGACACATCTTGGGAACTGCAAAGGACACACTGAAAGATACAGCGATGACGATATTGACAGCGATGTTTAAAGAAAAAAAAGTCCTGATCCTGTTTGAATAGATACACGCCAACCGGAAATAGTTCATGTCCTTGATATCGATTAAAGAATAAAAATGAGTAAAAACGGAAATTAAATGCCGAGAAACCACACTGTTTTGGATTATCATCGTCATATCAGCTTCACGCGAAAACCCAAACAAGAACGTCTCGCAAAACTATGAACAAGCTTCCGGTCATTCATTCATATCATATTATGATGTTAATTTGTTTTAAAACTTATTTTGTCTTTGCCATAAATCATCTGCCTCTTGGTGTGTCCTCTGCGTGTTTAACTGATTTGTGTTCACTTTGTTTTCTGTGCTTTTTTTGGATATAAACCCAGCAATTTTTTTTTATTTCAACAGTTTTACCAGCAGATATTAAGACAGTGGTAATAACAAGTCTTTTAGCAACTCCTTAATATCACGTTGTTGCTTTATCCACACTGTTGAAGAGGCATGTTCGGAGAAGGTGCTGTGTTTTCGCAGTGCAGTTTGTTAAATTGTCATATTACAGGTCTGTCTGCATACACATGACTGTGGAAGCTGCAACAATTTTCACCGCTACTAAGCGGAATTCGCGGATGGTTTATGAACCAGGGATATTAAAAGCGAAAACGGAAGCGACATTTTACATAAGCAGGTTCAGGGAGGCATAATTTGCAAATGTTTTTTCTCCCCCGCCCGCGGGCAGAAATATAGAAAGTATCGAACAAACAACCAAACAAAGACAACCGGTCAAATGCAAACAAAAGTGGCTTGAAAGAGTTAGGGCGTTTAGCAGTCGCAAAATGTTTACGACAAAACAAACACACACACACACACACACACACACACACACACACACACACACACACACACACACACACACATACACACACAGAGAGAGAATCTGATGTAAGAAAAGTAACGCTACAGATCACACTATTCTGTCTGATTATGATTTACGTTATTTGGAGATGTTTGATACAAGAGCAAAGACAGAATTACTGCGCTGTCTAACGAAAGAACAAATAAATTACAAAACAAGCACGACGCGTTTCGACCTGCTTGGTCGTCTTCAAGCAGGACAAGACAGGTTAAAATGATGATGATGATGATGATGATGATGATGTTGATGATGATGACGATGATGATTGTGCTTCTGTTCCTTGGTGCTGTACGCACGTGAAAAGTGAGGTGTAATGTCTCATAGCAGTATCGACAAGCAAGAAGCGTGCACGTGCTAGCGACTCACCTGGGCTTGTTGACGACAAGAGAGTTTGTTTTGATCAAGGCGACACTTCCTTGTATGACGGATCTACCATCTTAACAGGTGACGTTTTTCACTCAACCAAAATCGAAAGCGATTCGGATTCCGAACTACCGGCAAATTCTGTCGTTACTGCTGATAACTCTGCGCTATCATCAGATACAATGGCTACTGCCGAAGATGTTAAGAGTGTTCTCACAGATCCCGTGATACTAGCGACTATTGCCGATGCAGTCGCTGCACGAATCAATCCCACTATTGAAGCGATGCAGAACAAACTTGCAGAGAAGGAAGGGAAATCAAAGCCCTGCAAGACAAGGTCGATGCTCTTGAGGCTTATACTCGTCGAAATAGTATTCGCATCAATAACATTCCGGAGATTGCCAACGAGGACACTGATAAAATAGTCCTAGGCCTAGCAAAATGCCTGGACGTTGGGATTGATCCTGTTACTATCGACAGATCGCATCGACTCGGAAAACCCGGAGTACCCGGTAACGGACCACGGGCAATCATTGTGAAATTTACCACACATAAGAGCAAGGCGGCTCTCATGAAAAAGCGCAGTAGCCTCCGTGGGAAAACAGCGAGAGACGTCTTGAAAACTTACACTGACAATCGTCCGGCTGGCATTGACAATAAAGTTTACGTTAACGACGACCTGACCGCCAACAGGGCAACAGTGGCTGCAAAGGCACGAGTACTACGCAAGAACAAGATCATCACCGACACCTGGACTCGCGACGGGGACGTTTTCGTGAAGAAAGACGACCGTGTCAGCAAGATCAACTGTCTCTGACGACCTCCTTAAATACGCTAAATAATGCGTGACTGTGTCTGGCCCTAAACTTGTAACAGTCATGGGTAAACCTCGTGGACATCTTGTATAGGTCAACCATCATTTGTGTAAACCCTCCTCCGAACACTACACCTGTAACTTATCATTCAACAACATGGCCTGTATTGCATGGCCTGTATCGCAGGCACGCGACATGTCTTCGAGGAGGTCTGCTAACATTTCAATGTCAGTTTCTAAACAGCTCAATGTGAAGTCTTGTCTGTCGGTCAGTGGACGGGCCATGCGGTTCGCTGTGACGGAAAACGACTTTGTGTTTTGTCACCGCACTAACTGTGAGTGTCCAGCTGGAGACCAACTTTGACACTTGTTTAGATAGCTGAACGCAGTGAAGTCTAGAACCAGTGAACCAGTGAAAACCGGTGGAATCCGGCGCGCGCGCGCGCGTGTGTGTGTGGGTGTGTGTGTGTGTGCATATATCTGTGCGGTGTGAGTGTGTGTGTGTGTGTGTGTGTGTGTGTGTGTGTGTGTGTGTGTGTGTGTGTGTGTGTGTGTGTGTGTGTGTGTGTGTGTGTGTGTGTGTGTGTGTGTCTGCATGTGTGTGTGTGTGTGTGCGCGCGTGTGTTTTTTGTGTGAGTGTGTATGTGTGTGTGCACATGTGTATGTGTGTTTACACTTTGCAAGCAGTGTGTGTGTGTGTGTGTGTGTGTGTGTGTGTGTGTGTGTGTGTGTGCATGCATGTGTGTGTGTGTGTGTGTGTGAGAGAGAGAGAGAGAGAGAGAGAGAGAGAGAGAGAGAGAGAGAGTTTGTATTGTGTGTGTTCGTGTGTGCCAACTTGTGTGTTGGATAAGCAGTTTGTTATTACTTGTCGGATATTGTATTTGTTATCCAAACCTGATATTAGGCTGGTGGTTGATCTAATTCTATTGAGTCCTATGAAACGCTCAAGGGACTATCAATAGCATCAGAAATCAGCCATGTGTTTTGTCCAGGACACATAAGACACGAAGAAGCTATACAGGACTCCCTCCTTGATATTATTGACTTGCAGTTTCTTCATATGCAGTTTCGTCATTCGTAGCTGTCTGTAAATGCTAACGATTTGGTAACAAATGAAACTGCTGGAACTAACCGGCCTCGATACAGGATGACCATACGAACATACATTTAAGCATATAAGCATGTGTGCGTATGTACATTTGCGTGTGTACGTGCAAGTGTTTACGCGCGCGCGCGCGCGCGCGCGCGCGCGTGTGTGTGTGTGTGTGTGTGTGTGTGTGTGTGTGTGTGTGTGTGTGTGTGTGTGTGTGTGTGTGTGTGTGTGTGTGTGTGTTCATAGATAACTGTGCTTCATGCTAACGCCAACTGTGCCCCGTAACTAAACGATGTCCTGTGATGACCAACTCCACTTCAAATGTTTTGTTGCAATATAGTCGACTTCTGTGTATCTGTACAACGCCAGTAGTTATGTCCCATATTAGCTGTTTTGTTGTGGCACAGTGAAACAATGTACACAATAGCTATCTTGTACACTGTTAGATGCGCACTTCTATTATTTGTATAAGGTTGGCCGTGTGTCCTTTCTCCTGAATTAACGGCTTTAGCGGTTGTTAACAGTGGTGTGTTCATAGGCCTATATCTTTGCCCGCCGTTCCCTCGCCCTCCCCTCTCTTCCCCCCCTCTTCCCACCTTCCCCACCCTTCCCCTACCCTTCCCCCCCTACCCTTCCCCGCCTTTGATCTGTTTACGCGTGATCAACGAAGACTAGCTGGCACGTGGTACGCAGTTTTTCTTTACCTGTTTTGCGTGGTTCACTGCAGTACAGCCTGTTTAGCTTTCGGTAACGAACCTCAATACACCATCGGTCGATCTTACTATCATCTGTTCACTATGGATTTACCTCTTTCGATTTTTCATGTGCCCTTTAATTCATTTTTTCCCCCTTTTTCTTTTTCTTTTGTCAATGCATTTAAACGCCTTTTTTTTTTCTTCTTTTCCTTTTCAGTTTTCATTTCCTCTGCATGCTTATGTAAACAAGACTTTGCCTCAATCTGTCATCATTCCTGTAGAGAGAGAGTCTCGTATTCAAGTGTCTCCTGTCAGACTTATCCTGACTCTGGTTCTGTTTCTCGTGTTTCTGTGCTCTATAACTTAATGGCTTGTGACTCAGCTCAGTATAGAGCCAGAGTAGGCAGTTATCATCCCAGCGCGGCGGCCAAAAGCCAAACTTACATATTTTCCTGCCCTGTCGATATTTTAATTTTCCTCATCCTGAGATCTTGCAGATGTGAATGTGGAATTCCACTAGTACTTTTTGTATTAATCAATTATCACCCTTGCTGCATCTCGTCTTTCACAGGCACTTTTTATATAGATCCTACAGCTCATTTTCTGTCCTCCTCATTAAATGTAAATAGCCCTGTTTCTACTGACACTAGTCAAAGCGAGACAAATCCACGGCTAATAGGATGGTTACTTTCTTTCCTATTATTGGTCCTTGTCGTGGCCGGCGATGTAGAACAGAATCCTGGGCCCAACATGACCAAACACAACGAACTTCACGTAATACATGTCAACGCTCGGAGTTTAAATCAAGCCCATATAGATCTGATCACTGCTGAATGTAACAAATTTGACATAATCACTGTATCTGAAACATGGTTGTCGCCCTCCGTTCGCAATGATAAGCTTCTTATTCCAAATTTCCAGCCACCAATTAGACTTGACAGACCTAACCTAATGACCCCCATGGCGGAGTAGCCATCTATATCAATAACAATCTTTTCTGCAAGCACAGGTCTGATCTTCACGTAGACAATCTTGAAGCTATATGGATTGAAACGAAACTAGGCCAGGAAGTTATTCTGATCGGATCATATTATAGACCACCCAACGCTAATGTTCAGTACTGGAAACTTATCAGCGAAAGCATACGCAAAGTTAACAACACGGCTACCAAATTCTTCATTCTTGGTGATTTCAACTCGGACTTTTATAGTCCATCTCCCCATTTATTAGACATACTTAACACTTTCCAGTGCACCAGTTAGTTAAGGAACCTACTAGGATAACAGAAGACAGTCGCACATGTCGATCTAATTATGACGCAAAGTCCAAACCTCGTTATAGATACTGATGTTTTACCAGAAATATGTAGCGACCACTGTGTGCCTAGAGTTATATTAAAAAATCCTGTAACTAGAAACCATACTTTTAAAAGAACCATTTATGATTATAAAAATTTAGATTCTTCTGTAAAACTATGCAACCTGCTCTCTCAGATTGACTGGACGCACGTCTTAGAAATTAAACGTAGAAGAAGCAACCGAAACCTTTACTAGCCTGTTTAACGAATGTTCTTTACAGTGTGTACCTTCCAAGTTAATTACTATCTATTCGTACTAAAGATGCTCCATGGATAACCAAAGACATCTTAACGTTGATTAACAAACGCAATGCTTTACATAGACGTTATAAACTGTTATTAAAGAAAACTAGCGATCCAACATTGTCACAACATAACGTAGAGAGCCAGAGGCAGCAGATAAATGAAAGCCTTACTCGATATCGCGAGTTCAGAAATTTCACAACCGATAAAATTCGTGAACGTAAAATTCAATATCTTGATGAACTTGAAATAAAAGCCTCTGATCCATCACAGTTCGGAAACAAGCAATGGTGGAAACTAGTCAAGTCTTTTTTAAATAAAAAAAGGCATTGACTCAGGCGATATTCCTCCAATTAATAGCAATGACAAATTATACTATTCAGACTATGAAAAGGCTCAAGTATTTAATGACTTTTTCATTACACAATCCACTCTTGTAAACTGTAATGACGAACCCCCTATAATACCCCCCCACCTAGACTGTTCCCTTACTGAAATTCAACTCTCTAGAGACGAAATCGAACAAGTAATAAGAAATTTAGAATCCAGCAAAGCTGTAGGTCCTGATCTCATACATAATCCTTTTAAAAGCATCTTCTCATGTGATCTCACTTCCACTTTCTATACTATTTAACCGTTCCTTATCAGAAGGTGTCTTTCCCGCACTGTGGAAGACAGCTCACGTTAACCCAATTCACAAAAAAGGATCTACAAATCTCTGCGACAATTACCGTCCGATTTCCCTTTTAAGTTGTAGGAAAAAAATCTCGAAAAGTGCATTCACTCTCACATTTTTTGCTTCCTTAGGGAGAATAGTATTCTAACTCCATCACAATCTGGTTTTATTCCAGGTGATTCCACAATTAACCAACTAACTTGTTTATGACAATTTCTGTTCCTCTTACGACGATGATGGAATCACAACACAGTCCATATTTTTCGATA
Organism: Conus betulinus; assembly: GCA_016801955.1. NCBI lineage: Eukaryota > Metazoa > Mollusca > Gastropoda > Neogastropoda > Conidae > Conus > Conus betulinus. Next base: position 8,684 of record JADBJO010031715.1, on the reverse strand, counting down.
TTTCAAAAGCTTTTGATCGGGTCTGGCATAAAGGACTTCTTAAAAAATAGAATCGATAGGTATAAGAGTAAAACTGTTAGAATGGTTTCAAAATTATCTCGACAAACGTACCCAGAGGGTTGTAATTAAAGGTGCAAAGTCACAACTGAAAGTTGTGCCAGCTGGTGTCCCTCAAGGCTCTGTTCTAGGTCCACTTTTATTTCTAATTTACATAAACGATATTGTAATGAACCTAGAATCTATCATTAAACTTTTTGCAGATGACACAAGCATATCTCTTTCACTTCCAAATCCCATTACACGAGCTGAAATTTTAAATTCTGACTTGGAAAAAAAAGACATGGGCAACCACCTGGAAAGTTAACTTCAAAAAAGGTAAAACTGACTTGCTTAATTTTAAGAAAAACAACTTGCCCATTTACTCCCTTAGGTTTGCTGACACAATTCTTCAGGAAGCTGAATACCACAAGCATTTAGGTTTGATAATCCAGAACAACTGCAAATGGGAAATGCACATTGCCAACATTATTTCTAAAGTAACACCACTAATTTCTTGCCTTAAACATTACAAATACAAACTATCAAGAAAGTCTCTAGAAACTATGTACAAAAGCTTTGTATTACCTCACTTTGATTACGCAGACGTCATATGGGACAACTGTAGTAAAAACCTCGCAGAAAAATTAGAAGATCTCCACCTTGATGCTTTACGAACAATTGTTGGTTGTTCCCGGGGATGTAGTCATTCAAAATTATATCATGATCAGGTTTCAGTTCACTTGAAGAACGGCGAAAAAGACACAAAAACTAATTTTCTATCACAAAATTGTATATGGAAACAGCCCCGATTATTTAGGTTATCTCCTACCCCCCCACTAGTGTCTTCTGTGAATCCGTATCATCGTCGCAGGTTAGGTGATCGTTCTGTGCCTCGGTGTAAAACTGAACTGTATTCTAACTCTTTTTTTTTTTTCCCATCAAGCACTCGTCTCTGGGAACAGTCTTCCCGAATCTGTCCAGTCTAATTCTTCTATCAGCGCATTGAAACGTTACTTGTCTAGAGATGACGCTTGTGTTCCATCATATTTTTATCATGGCTGCAGAAAACTACAGACCTCACATGCTTGTCTTCGACTTGGTATGAGCAACCTTAACCACGATCTTTATCGTCGTCATCTTTTGCTAAATCCTTCATGTGCTTGTGGTTACCCTACGGAAACTGCCGAACACTTTTTACTGCATTGCCCTCGGTTTGCCGACATTAGATTTATTACAATTTTCTCCCTCCCCGCAAATTACCAGAACATTAATACACTTCTTTCAGGCTGCAGTACCCTAACAATTAAAGAAAATGTACATCTGTTCTCTAGCGCCCGCTATTTGCTACTGTGACAGTAACATATTCTTCCGAGACATCCTCTCTCTCTCTCTCTCTCTCTCTCTCTCTCTCTCTCTCTCTCTCTCTCTCTCTCTCTTTTTTTTTTTTTTTTTTTTTTTTTTTTTTTTTTTCACATTGTCCATTCGCTTCCTAATTTATGCTCATTATAATAACTGTATCTACTTCACTGACTCATTGTTGTGACCTCCTAAGCAGGTGACACTAAAGCAGGCTCCGGATGGTCCCGTATTAGTTGCTATAGCAACACCCGTGAAACGCCAGAAAATGTGGTTGTTGAATTCAGTTATATAAAAAGGTGAGGACTAATTCTGCAAGTCCTGCTAGTGCGGCTGTACGTGGGTGTTGTGTTGGTTAGGGGGCGTTTATCAAGAAAGAAAATGAGGGCCTTCAGTCCATCAGTGTGAGGAATGGAAGTGTAAAGTAAGACGACATCCAGTGTGAAGAAGAGGTTGGGAGCGAAAGAGGGGTCTGTGTTGTGTGAATTGATCATGTTGAATGTGTGAGTCGTGTCTTTGAGATATGTGGGGAGGTATGCCCCCTGTGGGTTGGGGGAGGGAGGTAATGTACCGTGAGATGTGTTCTGTAGGGCAGCCACAAGCAGAGACAATGGGTCTGCCAGGTGCGTTGGCTTTGTGTCTTTTAGGAAGCAGGTAGAAGATAGGTTGTTTGGTGTGTCTGACATTATGAGGAGTTTGGCTGTTTTTGGTAGTTTATTATGTTTGATTCCCTGGTTGACTGTGATTGAAATGAGTTTTTGCTGCTGAGGGAGGGGTGATGAAGCGTTTTGACTTCAGTGTCAGACAGCTGTTTTGTGTCTTATCTTTATACAGAACTGCTTGTCCCAGACTCCTACTATGCCGCCTTGTCTGCTGGTCTAACGGCTATATCTTATCATTGTCTCGGTGACTCTAGAGCTTTTTGTTATTCCCACGAAAGGTTAGAGTGACAAACGTTTATGCGGGTTATTTCCTTTCTGCACTTTTTGATGCAGAGTTCCACTTCACTGGTTTTATCGAAAGATGGTTGACAGAAAAATGAGGCCTGGAAAAGCTGGGTGAAGATGTCCGGGCTATCTGGTACTGGATGATAGGTACATTTTCAAGAACACAAATCTGCCGTAGTTTCCTGAAAAAAATCTCTCAAGGTGAAGGTGGTCTTGGAATTTGTTGACGGTACGTTAAATGGGGCTGAATTTGAGACCTTTTGCTAGGACTGACCATTCATCGTTGGTGAGGGTGACATTGTCAGGGATGCCATGAACAATGTGGCGGTGTTGGTCAATGGTGGTAGTGCGATCAGTGTTGTGTGTTTGAAAATCCAGACTGGTCTGGAAGGTTTATCCTGTGTTTCTTGTGTAGTCTGGATAATTTGGCTTCCTTAGGTTGCAGTGGTTGTGAAGGAGTTGGCTGTGTGCATGGATGAGGTGTTGTGAAGGAGTTGGTTGTGTGCATGGATGAGGTGTTGTGAATGAGTTGGCTGTGTGCATGGATGAGGTGTTGTGAAGGAGCTGGTTGTGTGCATGGATGAGGTGTCTGAGTCAGTGGCTATGGGCATGAGCACTGCAGGTTGTTGTCTGAAAAGCTGGAGAAGACAGGAGAGAGATTCCAGACACGAATGGAAAGTTTATATAGGCTCTAGCATGAGTTTGTGACTAGCTTGGAATAGAGTATTTGTAGCGGTAGTGAGGAGAGCGGGATTGTTGAGGTTGGAAGGAGTATAAAGAGGGAGAAGCCACGGAGGGTGACATGTTGTTTGAGGCACTGGAGAAGCCACGGAGGGTGGCATGTTGTTTGAGGCACAGGAGAAGCCACGGAGGGTGGCATGTTGTTTGAGGCACAGGAGAAGCCACGGAGGGTGACATGTGTGTTTGAGGCACTGGAGAAGCCACGGAGGGTGACATGTTGTTTGAGGCACTGGAGAAGCCACGGAGGGTGACATGTTGTTTGAGGCACAGGAGAAGCCACGGAGGGTGACATGTTGTTTGAGGCACTGGAGAAGCCACGGAGGGTGACATGTTGTTTGAGGCACAGGAGAAGCCACGGAGGGTGACATGTTGTTTGAGGCACTGTTTGAGAAAGCTGAGACGATATGCTGACTGGTTTTTTTTTAAGCTGTGTTCTAGTAATCCTAATTTGAACGACTGGACGGCGGGTGGTAGGACATGAATGGACGACTGGGCGGCGGTTGGTAGGACATGAGTGGACGACGGGTGGTAGGACATGACTGAACGGCGGGTGGTAGGACATGAACGGACGACTGGACGGCGGTTGGTAGGACATGAATGGACGACTGGACGGCGGTTGGTAGGACATGAAGGAACAACTGGGCGGCGGGTGGTAGGACATGAACGGACGACTGGACGGCGGTTGGTAGGACATGAATGGACAACTGGGCGGCGGGTGGTTGGACATGGATGGGCAACTGGGCGGCGGGTGGTAGGACATGAATGGACGACTGGACGGCGGGTGGTAGGACATGAATGGACGACTGGACGGCGGGTGGTAGGACATGAATGGACGACTGGACGGCGGGTGGTAGGACATGAATGGACAACTGGCGGCGGGGTGGTTGGACATGGATGGGCAACTGGGCGGCGGGTGGTAGGGACATGAATGGACGACTGGGCGGCGGGTGGTAGGACATGAATGGACAAGCGAAAGCTAACATAGATGTGAGAGAAGATCTGGGCAGCTGGCATGTTGTTGAGGATGTGCGCGTAGCTGCCGTTGTTGATGTGACTGAAGACAGGTGACTGTGTGTCTGAAAAACGAAGAAAGGCTAAGAAATGAAGAGTGTAAAATTGCTGTCACACGCACACGCCAAAAACGATAACATGAATGAAAGACGAAATAATAAAGACAACGATTTGGATTAATTTGAAATGAAATTGATAGCGAACCGCCAAGAAAACCTAGACAAACGAATCACAAGACAAAAACACGACGCGTTTCGACCTCTTAGGTCTTCTTCAGGCAAGATACAAAACACTCAGGACAACGAAAATGAACGAGCAATGAAGTGAATGAAGGTAAGTGATTGCTCGTTCATTTCCGTTGTCCTGAGTGTTTGTATCTTGCCTGAGGGACCTAAGAGGTCGAAACGCGTCGTGTTTTGTCTTGTGATCGTTTGTCTAACATTTCTGGCGGTTCGCTATTAATTTCATTTCAAATTGTTTAGATTTCCACCGGCAGTCGCCTCACTTTGCAACAAGATTTGATTTAGTTGATTTCAAAGTGGGATGACCGCAGATGGAAAACTGAAGCAAGAGTAAAGACAGAATTCTGGGTGCCAAAACGACTTTCGTTTGGCACCCCGAAATTCTGTCTTTACTCTTGCTTTCAGTTTCCATCTGCGGTCATCCCACTTTGAAATCAACTAAATCAATCTTGTTGCAAAGTGAGGCGACTGCGTGGTGGAAATCTAAACAAATTTGAAATGAAATTAATAGCGAACCGCCAAGAAAATGTAGACAAACGAATCACAAGACAAAAACACGACGCGTTTCGACCTCTTAGGTCTCCTTCAGGCAAGATACAAAACATCAGGACAAAAGGAAATGAACGAGCAATCACTTACCTTAATTCACTTCATTGCTCGTTCATTTTCGTTGTCCTGAGTGTTTGGTATCTTGACTGAAGAAGACCTAAGAGGTCGAAACGCGTCGTGTTTTGTCTTGTGATTCGTTTGTCTAGGTTTTCTTGGCGGTTTCGACTATCAATTTCATTTCCAAATTAATCCAAATCGTTGTCTGTTATTATTTCGTCTTTCATTATGTTATCGTTTTTTGGCGTGTGCGTGTGACAGCAATTGACACTTCTGATTTCTTAGCCTTTCTTCGTTTTTTCAGACACACAGTCACCTGTCTTCAGTCACATCAACAACGGCAGTACGCGCAACATCCTCAAAAACATGCCAGCTGCACAGATCTTCTCTCACATCTATGTTAGCTTCGCTTCGTCCATTCAGGCTACCACCCGCGCCCAGTCGTCCATTCATGTCCTACCACCCGCCGCCCAGTGCCCATCCAGTCCAACCACCCCGCCCGCCCAGTGTCCATTTCATGTCCTACCACCCGCCGTCACAGTCGTCATTCATGTCCTACCACCCGCCGTCCAGTCGTCCATACATGTCCTACCACCCGCCGTCCAGTCGTACATTCATGTCCTACCACCCGCCGCCCAGTTGCCCATCCATGTCCAACCACCCGCCGCCCAGTTTGTCCATTCATGTCCTACCAACCGCCGTCAGTCGTCCGTTCATGTCCTACCACCCGCCGCCCAGTTGTTCCTCATGTCCTACCAACCGCCGTCAGTCGTCCATTCATGTCCTACCAACCGCCGTCCAGTCGTCGTTCATGTCCTACCACCCGCCCGTTCAGTCATGTCCTACACCCGTCGTCCACTCATGTCACTACCAACCGCCCGCCCAGTCGTCCATTCATGTCCTACCACCCGCCGTCCAGTCGTTCAAATTAGGAACTTACTAGAACACAGCTTAAAAAAAAAAAACCAGTCAGCATATCGTCTCAGCTTTCTCAAACAGTGCTCAAACAACATGTCACCCTCCGTGGCTTCTCCTGTGCCTCAAACAACATGTCACCCTCCGTGGTTCTCCAGTGCCTCAAACAACATGTCACCCTCCGTGGCTTCTCCTGGTGCTAAAACAACATGTCACCCTCCGTGGCTCTCCAGTGCATCAAACAACATGTCACCCTCCGGCTTCTCCAGTGCCTCAAACAACATGTCACCCTCGTGGCTTCTCCTGTGCCTAAAAACAACATGCCACCCCTCCGTGGGTCTCTCTGTGCCCTCAAACAACATGCCACCCCTCCGTGGCTTCTCAGTGCCTCAAAAACACATGTCACCCTCCGGGTTTCCCTCTTTATACTCCTTCCAACCTCAACCAATCCGCTTCCTCACTACCGCTACAAATACTCTATTCCAAGCTAGTCACAACTCATGCTAGAGCCTAATACAAAACGTTCCATTCGGGTCTGGAATCTCTCTCCTGTCTTCTCCAGCTTTCAGACAACAACCTGCAGTGCTCATGCCCATAGCCACTGACTCAGACACCTCATCCATGCACACAACCAGCTCCTTCACAACACCTCATCCATGCAACACAGCCAAACTCATTCACAACACTCATCCATGCACACAACCAACTCCTTCCACAACACCCTCATCCAGCAACACAGCACAATCCTTCAACAACCCACTGCAAACCTAAGGAAGCCAAATTATCCAGATACACAAGAAACACAGGATAAACCTTCCAGACCAGTCTGGATTTCAAACACACAACATCTGATCGCACTACCACCATGACCAACACCGCAACAATTGTTCATGGGCATCCCTGACAATGTCACCCCTCACCAACGATGAATGGTCAGTCTAGCAAAAGGTCTCAAATTCAGCCCATTTAACCGTACCGTCAACAAATTCCAAGACCACATCCTTCACTTGAGAGATTTTTTCAGGAAACTACGGCAGATTTGTGTTCTTGAAAATGTACCTATCATCCAGTAACAGATAGCCCGGACATCTTCACCCCCAGCTTTCCAGGCTCATTTTTTCTGTCAACAATCTTCGATAAAAACCAGTGAAGTGGAAACTCTGCATCAAAAAGTGCAGAAAGGAAATAACCCGCATAAACGTTTGTCACTCTAAACTTTCGTGGGGAATAACAAAAAGCTCTAGAGTCCCGAGACATATGATAAGATATAGCCGTTAGAACCAGCAGACAAGGCGGCATAGTAGGAGTCTGGGACAAGCAGTTCTGTATAAAGATAAGACACAAAACAGCTGTCTGACACTGAGTCAAAACGCTTATACCCCTCCCTCAGCAGCAAAAAAACTCATTTCATCACAGTCAACAAGGGAAATCAAACATAATAAATACAAAAAACAGCCAAACCTCAATAATGTCAGACACCAAACAACCTTTTTCTACCTGCCTTCCTAAAAGACACAAGCCAAACGCACCTGGCAGACCCATTGTCTCTGCTTGTGCTGCCACCTACAGAACACATCTCACGGTACATTACCTCCCTCCCCAAACCCACAGGGGCAATACCTCCCACATATCTCAAAGACACGACTCACACATTCAACATGATCAATTCACACAACACAGACCCTCTTTCGCTCCCAACCTCTTCTTCACACTGGATGTCGTCTTACTTTACACTTCATTCCTCACCACTGATGGACTGAAGGCCATCATTTTCTTTCTTTGATAAACGGCCCCCTAACCAACAAACACCCACGGTACAGCCGCACTAGCACAAATACAATCAATACAGAACAGGAAACACAAAAGCAAAGCTTAATTGAAGTGTCACCTGCTTAGGAGGTCACAACAATGAGTCAGTGAAGTAGATACAGTTATTATAATGAGCATAAATTAGGAAGCGAATGGACAATGTGATAATAAAAAAAAAAAAAAAAAAAAGAGAGGAGAGAGAGAGAGAGAGAGAGAGAAGAGAGAGAGAGAGGAAGAGAGAGAGAGAGAGAGAGAGAGAGAGAGAGAGGATGTCTCGGAAGAATATGTTACTGTCACAGTAGCAAATAGCGGGCGCTATACCGACAAGCATATTACATATGGCGAGATTTTGAGCGTCGTGATTTATTTATTTTATTTTTTATTTTTTTTTTTTATTTATTTTTTTTTTACTTAATCCTGTCGCTCTTGAGCAAAAAGTCATGAACTACAGAGAACAGATGTACATTTTCTTTAATTGTTAGGGTACTGCAGCCTGAAAGAAGTGTATTAATGTTCTGGTAATTTGCGGGGAGGGAGGAAATTGTAATAAATCTAATGTCGGCAAACCGAGGGCAATGCAGTAAAAAGTGTTCGGCAGTTTCCGTAGGGTAACCACAAGCACATGAAGGATTTAGCAAAAGATGACGACGATAAGATCGTGGTTAAGGTTGCTCATACCAAGTCGAAGACAAGCATGTGAGGTCTGTAGTTTTCTGCAGCCATGATAAAAATATGATGGAACACAAGCGTCATCTCTAGACAAGTAACGTTTCAATGCGCTGATAGAAGAATTAGACTGGACAGATTCGGGAAGACTGTTCCAGAGACGAGTGCTTGATGGGGGGAAAAAGAGTTAGAATACAGTTCAGTTTTACACCGAGGCACAGAACGATCACCTAACCTGCGACGATGATACGGATTCACAGAAGACACTAGTGGGGGTAGGAGATAACCTAAATAATCGGGGCTGTTTCCATATACAATTTTGTGATAGAAAATTAGTTTGTGTCTTTTTCGC
>JADBJO010031714.1:10000-16461 GCA_016801955.1 Conus betulinus | reverse complement strand
CCCCTCCCCATCCACCCAGCCCCCACTTGTATCACGGTTGATGTCAACCCCTTTCTAAGTTCCCCGTTCGTAGTCTTAATCAGTTGTTGTAAGCGGGCTGTCGCGCTCAAGACTTTTTTTCTTTTCTTCTTTTTTTTTTTTTTTTTTTTTTTTTTTTCTTTCTTTTTTCTTTTTCCTTTTTTTTTTTTTTTTTTTTTTGTGTTGAATTGAAAAACTCAGAAATCATCGATGTATGTGGTTGGAAAAAAAGAAAAAGAAAAAGAAAAATGGAGGGCGGACCCGTCTCCTAATTTTCCGCGACGGTAACTTTCCTTCCCTGATCTGAATCAGATTGCCCTTGACAACCGCATGGACTGAGAGGGCTTTCAGATATGAAAAAAAAAAGACGGGGGGGGGGGGGGGGGGGGGGGGGGGGGAAGAGGATGGAGGCCCCACTGTTCAAAAAAGAAAAACAAAGAAAAAAAAATTTTTTTTAAAGTGGAGGGAAATTGGAAACATCCAGAGGAGTCCACACAAGCACAAATACATTCACTCCATTTAGTTGACTGGATTCTTTACAGTTGTTTGTGCGTCAAGTAAATAAGACAGGGGAGAGGACTGCACCTTGGGTGCGCCACTTGAAAGTGTAGTTAGGAATGAAGAGAGAACAGCTGGACATCGTACAGACTGGGTCCGTCGAGTTTGAAAGCCAACAATCCGTGGAATGAAACTGTTATTTATGTGTAATTTTTGTCATTTTGCTGCCATCAGATATGGTTTTTATACCATTACAAACCGACGAAAAATCAATCGAAAAAAAAAAAAAAAACGTACGAAAACAGGCAACGTTTCATTCTTCAAAGTATGAATAGGCATGGCGTTATCTGTAGATCTGTTCTTTTGTATGCAAAGTGGAAGGGGTCCAGAAATGGTCTCACGTCACCTCATAAAGTGAGCGGAAACCAGTCCTTTCAAAAACATTTCATAGCAATAGGAGTAAAGCTATTTGGACGCGGCTCACACTGTTTGAATTCCGTTTTGTTGTTGCCGTCGGCTTTTTGTTTTGTTTGCGTTGAGTAGCTGGTGGTGGTGGTGGTGGTGGTGGTTTTGTTTTGTTTGTTTGTTTGTTTGTTTGGGGGGGGAGCTAAAACAATAGCAGTTTTTCCATAGGGCTGGAATGTGACATTCTCTCAAAGACTATAGAAATAGGTTGCCGTAGACACAAGAGATGCTAAGAAGCAGCTGCCCCTCGTAGTATTCTACAAATCACCACCCGGACTCTTCACTTCTTTCTAAATGACTGAAACGGCTTCGTGTCCGCTGCAGTCTACAGGGGGAGGTTGTTTCAACTTTGTTGTCTGTTCCAAGTTCCTTAACTCCCCCCTACATTGCTGGGTTCACGTTCGCCGTCTTCCACAGTTCCTGTCTGATGACCTGAGACACCGGCACAACGCACCTGTCTGGTGACCTGAGACACCGGCACAACGCACCTGTCTGATGACCTGAGACACCGGCACAACGCACCTGTCTGATGACCTGAGACACCGGCACAACGCACCTGTCTGATGACCTGACACACCGGCACAAACACACCTGTCTGATGACCTGAGACACCGGCACAACGCACCTGGCATGACCTGAGACACCGGCACAACGCACCTGTCTGATGACCTGAGACACCGGCACAACGCACCTGCCATGACCTGAGACACCGGCACAACGCACCTGTCTGATGACCTGAGACACCGGCACAACGCACCTGTCTGATGACCTGAGACACCGGCACAACGCACCTGTCATGACCTGAGACACCGGCACAACGCACCTGTCTGGTGACCTGAGACACCGGCACAACGCACCTGTCTGGTGACCTGAGACACCGGCACAACGCACCTGTCTGGTGACCTGAGACACCGGCACAACGCACCTGTCTGGTGACCTGAGACACCGGCACAACGCACCTGTCTGATGACCTGACACACCGGCACAACGCACCTGTCTGGTGACCTGAGACACCGGCACAACGCACCTGTCTGATGACCTGACACACCGGCACAACGCACCCGTCATGACCTGAGACACCGGCACAACGCACCTGTCTGATGACCTGAGACACCGGCACAACGCACCTGAGACATGACCTGAAATACTGGCACAACGCACCTGTCATGACCTGAAATACTGGCACAACGCACCTGTCATGACCTGAAATACTGGCACAACGCACCTGTCATGACCTGAAATACTGGCACAACGCACCTGTCATGACCTGAACACACCGGCACAACGCACCTGTCTGTCCATGACCTGACACACCGGCACAACGCACCTGTCTGATGACCTGAGACACACCGGCACAACGCACCTGTCTGATGACCTGAGACACCGGCACAACGCACCTGTCTGATGACCTGAGACACCGGCACAACGCACCTGTCATGACCTGAGACACCGGCACAACGCACCTGTCATGACCTGACACACCGGCACAACGCACCTGTCATGACCTGACACACCAGCACAACGCCCTGGCACCTGACCTGACACACCGGCACAACGCACCTGTCATGACCTGACACACCGGCACAACGCACCTGTCATGACCTGACACACCGGCACAACGCACCTGTCATGACCTGACACACCGGCACAACGCACCTGTCATGACCTGACACACACCGGCACAACGCACCTGTCATGTGACCTGACACACCGGCACAACGCACCTGTCTGATGACCTGAGACACCGGCACAACGCACCTGTCTGATGACCTGAGACACCGGCACAACGCACCTGGCATGACCTGAGACACCGGCACAACGCACCTGTCTGATGACCTGACACACCGGCACAACGCACCTGTCTGATGACCTGACACACCGGCACAACGCACCTGTCTGATGACCTGAGACACCGGCACAACGCACCTGTCTGATGACCTGACACACTGGCACAACGCACCTGTCATGACCTGAAATACTGGCACAACGCACCTGTCATGACCTGACACACCGGCATAACGCAGAAAAAGCGAAACAGCGAAAGTCGGATACCTTGAAATTCATACATCCGAAACTTTGCTCATATTGAATTTTTGCTTCATGTTGTTGATTAATTCAATACACCCCTTCCCCCCCCCCCCCCCCCCCCCCCCCCCCCCCCCCCCCCCCCCCCCCCCGAAAAAAAAATCATTTTCCATTAACGGTTTTCGGTTGGTCTGGACGGCAACTTCAGTTTAATGTTTATAAGAAATGCCTTCCATTAATGTCAGCAAGTTTTGCTTGGTGTGGACAACACCATCAGTCTGCCACCCCGGTAGATTTGCTTCAGCAAGGGTGTTGGGACAAACCACATGGTGACAATTGATGAGCATGCCTGCAGGCCCAAGGAAACGCCGCCTGTTCTGCTCACTGCCGTGTGTAGTCGTGCAGACTTCAGCTGAGATGCACCAAGAAAGACATGGATCAAATCTACTTGTCAAACGTCTTTAAAAAAAATCGATTGACCGTTTTAGCTCCGAGCTGTCTTTACGTGGCATTTAAAAAAGAAAGAAAGAAAGAAAGAAAGAAATCTGACTGTACACGCAAAAAATCCATTTCCTAGGTTAGGTTGGTAGAATTTTGTGTGAACTTCTGTGTTTTGACTGAGGACGTGCGCAGGGAACAAAAGTCTACGTACTCTGAAGATGCCCCCCACCCCTCTCTCTCTCTCTCTCTCTCTCTCTCTCTCTCTCTCTCTCTCTCTCTCTCTCTCTGTATTGGCCCATAATCTGGACTGAGCGCTGGACAAGGCATTGTGTGGCATCAATTTTCCAAGAACTTTGAAATAGTTTACAGATTGTTTTCATAGGATGTAGCTATTGATGATACCAAATACACACGTTCACACTCAAAATTTAATAGTATGAAATTTCACATTCATCATGTGGACTTACACACACACACACACACACACACACACACACACACACACACACACACACACACACACACACACGTACTTGCATTGGCCCATAATCTGGACTGTGCGCTGTACCAGTCATTGTATGGACATCAATTTTCCAAGAACTTTGAAACAGTTTTTCCAGATTTTTTTGTGTAGGATGTAATTGTTGATGGCATTAGATTAAGAGGCACACCAGTTACACATGTTTACACTCAAAATCTAATGGTATAAAATTTCACATCATTAAGTGAACTTACACACACACACACACACACACACACACACACACACACACACACACACACACACTTGCATACTGCGCGCGCGCGTGCGCACACACACACACACACACACACACACACACACACGCACACACACACACACACACACACACATCACGCTTTTTTATGGCATTATCTAGAAAGATCAGTACCTCACCGTTTCATGCCGTTCATCCATGCAAATACGGTAAAGAATGTAATAATTGATGCTGTTCTATTAAAGAAGCTGAAGGCGAGGAAATCGCCAGGACCGGATGGCATCCGCACTGAATGCTGTTACACCTCGGCAATGCAGCAGTGAACAAACTCTTCGAGGTCTTTAACCTCAGCTGGGAAGAAGGAAATCTACCGCAAATCTGGCGTGAGGCAATCCTGATCCCCATCCTGAAGAAAGGGAAGGATCCCAGAAAGCCCCATAGTTACCGCCCGATCAGCCTGACCAGCTGTATTGTGAAGAGCATGGAGAGAATTGTGAATGAGTGGCTCCAGTGGTACCTGCAATCGGCTAACCTCCTTGCATCAGAGCAAGCTGAATTCCGTCAATTCCGCTCCACTGAAGACCAGGCTACTTATCTGTCTCAAGAAACTGAGGACGCTTTCCAGGAACAAAAGCTGGTCTTGTCCCTCCAAGAGGCATTCGACAAAGTCTGGATGGATGGACTACCTGTCAAACAGCTGAAGAATGGAGTCACACCGATAATATATGCAAGTGGATCAAAATCCTACCTCTACAACCGCAAAGCAGGAGTATCTGGACAGAACACATAGCAAGACAATTCTGCCGCATCATGGTATTCCACAGTGGGGAGTTCTATCCCCCACATTCTTCCTGCTTTTCATCGACGACTTGTGTCAGAGATGCCTAAGGTTATCAAGACAGCACTCTACGCTGATGACCTGGTGATGTGGTGCAAGAAAGACCATGCATCAACTGCCACCTACCGTATGCAACAAGCGGTAGATCGACTTAACAGCTGGGCAGAGAAATGGTGCATTACTATCAGTAAGGACAAGTCTTCCACAACCCTCTTCACTTTGTCCACACAACAGAAAGCTGGTGCCATCACTCCTGGGGAACTCAGCTGAAGGAGGATGAAGAAGCTACATACCTTGGTGTCACCATTGACACAGGGGCGACCTGGAAGCCACACATGGCTAAGGTAGAGGTAAAGGCTAGAAGGAAGCCGGCAATTTTACACAAGTTGGCAGGCACCGCTTGGTGAGCAGCGAGAGAATACTGAAAACTGTCTACCAGGGTTCAGTTAGACCACATTATGAATATGGCTCCACAGCCTGGTCGACTTGCTCGAAGACAACCCAGCAAACACTGGATAAAGTCCAAAATCAGGCCCTACGCATTATCACTGAAGCAATGAGGTCAACGCCCACCCAGGAACTGGAGCGACTAACAGGCATCCAACCTCTGATCCAGCGGAGAGAAGCCAAGATAATGACGCAGGCAAGAAATTTTCAGTCTCCTTGATCATCCAATGAAAAGAAAACTGGAAGGCTTTACCAAAAATCGTTTGAAGAGAAGCAGTTTCGTCCATGAGAGAAAAAGGCTGTCTCGACAGCATCAAGACAAACTGCCTGATGACATACTGCCCCTCTGCCCCTCAAACACTCCAGAACTCTGGGCATCAGACCAGTCCGACATCAGGGTCTCCACCACTGTCCCTTGTCTCATCCCTAGGGACGGACAGGACGATGAAATAAAACAGACCCTCACTCTTGCCATGATTGCTGAACATTACCCTCAGGAGGCGTGGATTCACGTTTATACGGTGGGTCAGCAACTAATGCCGTGGCAGACGGAGCAGCAGGCATCCTCGCCAAATTCCCCAGCGGAGAGACCACAGCTTGTAGTGTTGCCACAGGAAAGCACTGCACAAACTACAGAGCTGAAGAACAGGCCCTCCTGCAGACTGCCTCCATCATGCAGAACACAGACAGTGGCGCCTGTCAGGGTGTCTCCCTGTCTGACTGACGTCCTCTCTGTCCTCCAGGCATTTCAGAACAGTAAAACGCCCAAGCCTCAACGAAGCACCGCCGAAAGTAGCTGCTAGCGGAAGAGTGGTGCTCCAGTGGATTCCAGCCCACTGTGGGATACCAGGCAACGAGTTGGCTTATCACCTGGCGAGATAGGGTGCTCAAGGGGAGCAGTATAACAACAGCATCAGCTACAGTGAGATGCTAAGCATCGTCCGGACTATCACAACGCCCAGGACACCCAAGGATGATCATCATCTGTTGTC
>JADBJO010031714.1:0-5000 GCA_016801955.1 Conus betulinus | reverse complement strand
GTAAAACCGTTCAAGCAGCTGGCAGCACCCCGGTCACCTGTCGCACGTGCAGGCCAGACACTCAGAGCGAGCGAGGAAAGGTTCACTTGGTTTGACATGCACGTGACTTAGGAGATGAAATTGGTATAAACACCCAGGTTAAAAGTGACTTTTAAGACAGCACACACACACATCAACATCCGGGTGAAGGTTATCACATGCAACTGACGTACCACATCAAGCTTAAAGGCAGCGATGTAATATGTCTGTCGTAACCATGAAGGGAAATGTAACTGATTTTTTTTTTTTTTTTTGGTCTGCGTATGCAGGCTGATCCTCCTGCGGACACTCCCTGTATAGACAGGCAAGGATTAATCCCATCTACCCAACAAAGGGAGAGGAGTTTTGTGTGTATGACCGTTTTTTTTATCCTGCCACTAAGGCAACCATACTCCATCTTCGGGGAAGGTGCATGCTATGTGTAACGTGTCATCCATACCAACGGCCAAACTGGCCTTCTTTTCCAAAAGGTGGTGGTGGGATTTGACGTGTGTGCAAGATATGCGTGCGTTCACACACACGGTACCTCGGTTTATAGTCTCATTCGAAGGACTGTATGGGAAATGGAGTGGAGATTCGAACCCGCAACCCCAGGATTACCAAGATTACGAGTCTGTTGCTCTATCACTGAGCTATTCCGGCCCCATAAATGTGACTGATAAAGTGCAACGGCCTAAACACCACAGTAAAAAGAAGTAATAAAATGCGACAAACATCCACACCAAAGCACATGTGAGTAAGAGAATGCGAGTGGCAAAAACACCAAAGTGAAAGTGAGTAACGAAATGCGAATAACATCAACGCCTAAGTACACATGGCGAATGAAATGCGACTGGCGTAAACATCGTCGTAACAGCGAGTAATGAAATGCGACTGGCGTAAACATCGTAGTAACAGCGAGTAATGAAATGCGACTGGCGTAAACATCGTAGTAACAGCGAGTAATGAAATGCGACTGGCGTAAACATCGTAGTAACAGCGAGTAATGAAATGCGACTGGCATAAACCCCGAAGTAAAAGTGAGTGATGGTGGGCATCTGAGGTCGGCCCAAGGTGAAAGTGAGCCATAATAAAAGACTGAGGTGGCGTCCGGCGATGAAACGTGCGATTGATTTAAACCTGTAAACGCTGTGTGTGTCAGGACATTTGGACCGGTGTGATGACACTGAAGATACTAGTGCATCTGAACAGTGTGCGGTACCTAGAAATGAGTGAGTGCTGGAGAGACAGACAGAGAGACAGAGGTACATACATGCATAGATAGATACATAGATAGGTATATGGAGAAATGGAGAGATGCATAGTTACAGGCACAGACAAATAGAAAGACATATGGACAGATACATAATACACACACACACACACACACACACACACACACACACACACACACATTAATACAGAGAGAGAGAGAGAGAGAGAGAGAGAGAGAGAGAGAGAGAGAGAGAGAGAGAGAGAGAGAGACCGCGCATGAATTCGAAGGCTCCACACTAAAAGGGTTCAATGGGTTGAAAAAAATTGCAGCAAGCGTTTAGTTATGGTCGCAGCTGAAAGGTGGAGTAGTTTGTAATATAACCGCAAAACATGTCGATGAGTCTGTGTAATTGATTTAGTAAATATGCATAGCTGGACAGATCACACACACACACACACACACACACACACACGCGCGCGCGCGCGCGCGCGCGCGATCACGCACACACGCACACACGCACGTGCACGCACACACACACACACACACACCACACACACAGGCTCTCTCTCTCTCTCTCTCTCTCTCTCTCTCTCTCTCTCTCTCACACACCATACACACACACACACACACACACACACACACACACACACACACACACACACACACACACATACACACGCACACACACACACACACACACATACACACGCGCGCGCGCGCACGCACGCACGCATGCACGCACACACGCACGCGCACGCGCGCGCGCGCGCGCGCGCGCGCACACACACACAACACACACACACACACAGTCTCTCTCTCTCTCTCTTGAAAGGTTAAGCGCGAGCGAAGGGAGTTAAATGTGTGAAAAGGAAACGGCGTAGGATTGTCGTTCTTAAAGGGCAGGTCACTTCCTTTGTTTTTGATGTGAGCTGTGTTAAAGAAAAATTGGGTGAAAAAGCTAAACACATTGGAAGTGAGTGTGAAGAGAGATTCGAGCAACAGCGCTGATAGAATGGAAACAGACATGAGTCTGTAACATGCTTACGCATGTATTTTGCTAGGGAATGATTCAGACAAGAGTAAGTATTTGATACAATTTTAAGGAACTATGAAAGTTCCAGTCTTTGTTTTTTTTTTTATCCATTTCGATCGTGAAATTGGAATCGAAATTATTTTGTAAAAGTGTTTATGTTGGATTGCTGCTAACTGTGGGCAGTATAGTCATCATAGCTTATTTTGTTTTCTAGCTACGCCGTTATGGTAGCAGTAGCAAAGTAGACGAGGCTGTGACTGGAGGGAGAGTCGGGTGAGCTACGGGAGCCATACCCCCCCCCCCCCCAGAAAGAGATGTCGGAAGGAACAGCCAGAGACAGCCAGAGATAGTTGGTATGCTGTCCAAAGGTGCAGAGGCGAAGTCGGAGATCGCCATAGAGTTGCTCTCTGGGGAAACCCAGCGAAAAGGGTAGGTGGAAACATGTATGATGTCCACCATAGACGTTCGTGATTGAATGAAGAGGAATGAAGGTACCGATATTTGTGATGAACTGACCCCAGGAGAAATGTAAAGTGAACTATGACCTGTGAACAGACGGAATAATAAACCCCACCAGTGCTGTGTATGAAAATGGGAGAAGAGGAGATACTGGGGGGAAATGAACTTTTAAAACCTGGTGTTTAGCGCCTTGTGATGTGTGTGGAGTTGGATGACTGTTGTGTAATGGAGTATTGGCTGTATTCAATAAATTTTGTACTTTTTTTATTCTCCTGTCTTTTGTATTTATATCTTGTAAAGATTTTGATGTAAACCCCTTCTTCTTGATCCCCTTCAATTGCTATTATTATTATTCTATTGTTCTATTATTGAGAGGGTTGAATTATATCCTTTTATTACTCTTTTTCTTTTACTTACCACTTATTATTCAATAGTATTATTTATTTTGGATTTGTTTACTATTGGTACTTTTAGGTGACCAGCCCTCATTATATACTTACTCTTATTTGGATCACATTATTTAAACTTATAAACCCCCACTTTAAAATTTGAATATTTTGGAAATAATTTTGTTTTTTAACCCCTTTCTTTACTTTTACTGATGATTTAATTTTGTTTTGGTTTCTTCCCCACTTATTCTGTGAGCACAGTTTCATATACCCCCCCCCCCCCCCCCCCCCCCTCTCAAAAGTTCCTCTAGGTAATTTGTAGTGGATCTTTGTTTTTTTTTGTTTTTTTTTTATAGTAGTTGAGTGTGTATCCCCGTCGCCAGTTTACGGGTGGGCATAACCAATAGGGTTGTCCAGAGGGTTTTCTATTTCCTGTCTTACTTTCTCTTACTATTCTGGTTTTTCCACTCTGTCTACTTTTGCTGTTTTCTAACTTCATTCTCTCTAGTTACTCTTTACCATAAGCACCTCTCTAGTTTGTACTTTACTCATCCTCATATCTTAAGTAGGGTCTTTGATTAGTGAGTGTATTCTTTCCCCCTTTTAGATGTTTGTTGTGTTTTCATTGTTTTAATTGATCATGTTTTAAGTTGCTTTTTTTTTGGTGTGAAAGGTTTTGGTGGGTGAGTGATCTTCTTTGACTTTATTTCTGACTCTGGTAGGGAATTTTGTTTTTGTTTTTTGTCCCCTATCCCATAGGCTGCCTAGCTCCAACCTCTTTTTCGCTTGTCTGTAGCGAAGGGACATGGCGTTGGAGAAGGATACAAGTGCCTTCCGTAGATTTTGAGTTTTCTTTCACTTTCTATTGTTTGAGTTCAGTTTTCTCCCCTCGCTCCAATACCACGTGATTAGATGCCAGTGGATGGTTTATCTTTTCAGTTGTGGTTGTCCGATTAAAGAACTGCAAGTATTGAATGAATGCGGGCGGTGATTGATTATTGATTTGTTTATCTTGATTGTTATCTGGTGTTTATTATTGATTATTTTAATGTATTACTTGATGCTGACTGACTGATTGATTGTTGCTTGTATTTATTGGTTTCTACCGAGTGGGTCATTTTTCAATTGACGTATTTTCTGCGTTTAGTGTACTTCATTAGTCCATAGTATTTATTATAAATATTGTTTTGAGTAAATGTGGTGAGTGTGAGAGAATTTTAATCGGAAAGCTTTAATATCATCGTTGTTTGTTTGTTTGTTTTTTTTGAAAAATATTTCATCAAAATGTCTGAATTCGACGTTTACCTGTCTCAGGGTAAGACGCTAGGTCTTGATGGTGCTGACTTAGTGGACTATGTTAAGCAGTGTAATGATCGCGCAGAGCGTGCGAGAGAAAGAGAGAGGGAGAAGGAAAGGGACACTGAAAAGAAAAAAGAGAGACAGGAAAAAGAGAAAGAGAGACAGGAAAAAGAGAGAGAGAGAGAGAAAAGAGAAAAAGAGAGAGAGAGACGGAAAAAGAGAGAAAGAGAAAGAGAGACAACATGAAAAGGATATGAAAGCTATGGATTTAGAACTTCAAAGGAAAAAAATTGAACTAGAGTTAGCGAAAGTGTCAGCGTCTGGTGTGAGTGATGGTACTAACCAGCAGGGTTCCAGTGATTCCAAACCGTTTTCCGGACGGACGCCATATATATACCAAAACTTCCGGTCTTTGATGAGTCAAAAGATGAGATAGACGCATTCCTCTACCGATTTGAAAATCATGCGACTACGTGCGAATGGCCCAAGGACAAATGGGTATTATATGTCGCGCCTTTATTTAAAGGTAGTGCGCTCACGTTGTACCACTCTTTGGCCGCTAAGGACACTTTGTCTTGGGACGATC
>JADBJO010031713.1:0-16462 GCA_016801955.1 Conus betulinus | reverse complement strand
ACACCGCACCACACCGCACCAACACCAACTGCACCCACATCACATACACACACACCCACCACCAACGCACACACACCACACCATCATGCCCACCCCACCACACCACACCACACACCACCACACCACGCCACACCCACCACCACCACACCACACCACGCAACGCCACCCCACGCCACCCGCCACGCCACGCCCCACGCCACCCGCACGCCCCCCCACGCCACGCACGCACAGCCCTACACACCACACCACACCACACACGCCACGCCACAGCCACCGCCACGCCACGCACACCACCAACCGCCACGGCCACACCCACACCACACCACACCACACCACACACCACACCACACCACACCACCCCACACGCCACCGACCACGCCACGCCCCCCCACCCACGCCACGCACGCACGCCACAATACACCACACCACTCTGCGATCATCCACATGCTCAGAAGAAGCCAGACGGACCACCCACATGCCCCTCTTCCTTCCACCCCCCCCCCCCCCCCCCCCCCCCCCCCCACCCCCCCCCCCCCCCACCCCCCCACCCCCCCCCCCCCCCCCCCCCCCCCCCCCCACCCCCCCCCCCCCCACCCCCCCCCCCACACCACCCCCCCCCCCCCCCCCCCCCCCCCCCCCCCCCCCCCCCCCCCCCCCCCCCCCCCCCCCCCGCCCCACCCCCCCCCCCCCCCCCCCCCCCCCCCCCCCACCCCCCCCCCCCCACCCCCCCACCCCCCCCCCCCCCCCCCCCCCCCCCCCCCCCCCCCCCCGGTAGCCGATCCACCTCCCTTAATCTCCCTCTTCCTCCTCTCGTCCTCTGCTCCCCCTTCCTTCTCCTCACCTCTCCAACACCCCTACACACCTTTCCTTGTGTATTCTTCTCCCCCCCCCCCTCCCCATCCCTCCAAAATTCCAAGAATAAATACCATTCTGACGTCAGTTAACAGATAACCGGCTAAACCGATAACCCGACCTCCGTCTCCGGAACCAGACTGGATACACATTTCTGTTTAGAACCGGACACCCAGAGAGTGGTGTCGGTTGGCATTAGAAACACTGACGAATAAAATGGTTGCAGCCATCTACGAGCAGTAGCACTCGTCTACAAATAGTTAGCATGTATCAGTAGCAGGCATGCCAGAATGAAAAGAGCGGAGGAGGATAAGATTAGGGGAAGACGCCGGAGAGTGACCAGTGGTTAACTAAATATTTAGATTGTCGCTCTGCAACTTGGCACCGACGCTCGCATGTGGCGCGTGCGCTCCTCTGTGTGTGTGTGTGTGTGTGTGTGTGTGTGTGTGTGTGTGTGTGTGTGTGTGGTGTGTGTGTGTGTGTGTGTGTGCATGTGTGTGTGTGTGTGTGTGTGTGGTGTGTGTGGTGGGTGTGTGTGTGTGGTGTGTTTGAGCGTGTGTGTTTGGCGTGCTGCGTGTGTGTGTGGCGTGAGTGCGGGTGTGTGTGTGTGTGGTGTTGTGTGTGTGTGTGGTGGGGGTGGGTGGGTGGATGTGTTGAGTTTGCGTGTGTGTGTGTGTGTGTGGGTGTGTTTGTGTGTGTGTGTGTGTGTGTGTGGTGCGCGCGCGTGCGCGCGCGGCCGTGCACTGGTGTGTATGTGCGTGCGGGTGTGTGTGTGTGTGTGTGTGTGTTGAGTGCGGGCGTGTGTGTGTGTGTGTGTGTGTGGTGTGTGTGGGTGTGCGTGTGGCGTGTGCGTGCAGTGTGACCATGTGTTGCGTGCGTGAGTTGTGTGTGTGTGTGTGTGTGTGTGTGTGTGTGTGTGTGTGAGAGAGAGGTTGTGTGTGTGTGTGTGTGTGTTGTGTGTGTGTGTGGTGTGTGTGTGTGTGTGTGTGTGTGTGGTGTATGTGTGTGGGTGTGTGGTTGCGCGAGCGCGTGCGCGCGCGCATATGCGTGTGGTATGTGTGTGTGTGTGTGTGTGTGTGTGTGTGTTGTGTGTGGGTGTTGGTGTGTGTGTGTGTGTTGAGTTTGAGTTTGAGTGGGTGTTGTGTGTGTGTGTGTGTGTGTGTGTGTGTGTGTGTGTGTGTGTGTGGCGCGCGCGCGCGCGCGCGCGCGCACGCGCATTGCACGAATGTGTAGTGTGTGCATATGTGTGTGTGTGTGGGTGTGTGTGTGTGTGCGTGTGTGTGGTGTGTGTGTGTGTGTGTGGAGTGTGTGTCGCGTGTGCGTGTGTGTGTGTGTGTGTGATGTGCGCAGCGCGAGCGCGGTGTGCGCGCGTGTGTGCTGTGTGTGTGTGTGTGTGTGTGTGGTGTGTGTGCGGTGTGTGTGTGCGTGTGCGCGCGCGTGTACGCGCGGGGCGTGTCAATGAGGCACGGGCCAAGCGCATTCTTTCTCTCTCTCATTGGTCAGTCATCTCGCCCGCCTGAACATGCACCGTCCACTATGGCGACGGACTGACGCAAGATGAAAACAATTGTAGTCCGGTACTGCATGGAATCAAATAAAACCAAAGAAACAAGAAATACAAAAACAAAAAAAAACAAAAAAAATTGCAGCGAGCGAAGAGAAAAAAACAAAAATGGGAAGGGGAAAGGAGAGTGGCAGAAAAAAAAAGTCGGAATTTGAAATACGATAATGGTAGAAAAGAGAAGGAGGAATGGAGCATAAAAAAAGGGGGAATAAATCGAATATCAGAAATATAAAGGAAGAAAAAAAAAAATGAATGTTAAAGGTCATGGAAGAAGAAGAAGAAAAGAACACACCCAACAAGACACACACACCACACACACACACACAAACACACACACACACACACACACCACACACACACACACACACACACACGCACACACACACACACCACACGCACACACGAACAGACAGAAGATTGAGAGATGAAAAAAAATATTCATCACACCCATCGCGCTGCACGCACGCACGTACACATATTACATGCGTGTATGTTTGAGATATACATTGTGACAAACACACACACACACACGCACACACTCACACTCCACACACACCATATGAACCTTACAAAAGTAGGCATACCCCCCCACACCCCCCCCCCCCCCCCCCCCCCCCCCCCCCCCCCCATTCCCACTCCTCCTTTGTAACGATCTGAACGACTGGCGTGCGACGAATAGCATAGGGTTTCTGTTCGTAGGGCACAAAGCCAGACAAGAGGGTAAATAAAATCTAAAACAGTCAAACCAGTTTTACCTCAAATCATCATTTCTTCACCGTTCATGTCTGCCCGTTCTCTAATCTAGCCAAGGTCGCCCTACGGAAATCGACTCTAAAAAGCAACATGTACATTTGTGTCTCCACCCCCACCCTGTCATCTCGCTCTCCATCATACCAACAGCAATGGCCAGCTAATTATTAACTACAGTCATTTCAGCCAAACACACTCGTTCAGTCCTCGTCATTATGCTCTCTTTGTCTCAGCGCAACAACAAAGGGAGTGAAAACTCCCGGTACATAGATGGCCAGAAGCCCAATGGGGCTGGTTGCCCTTTGCCAGACATACTCCAACACACAATCATAAACAAGCCCGTTCAATGGTGCAGACTTTTGTTGTCACGTGATCCCATAAGTGTTGTAACATGGCGAATCGGCGCGCGGAATTATTAAACGATCAATTAATCCAGTTAATGAAAGGACCGGTCTCGTGTGCAGTCGTCGTGTAACTTCTTGCAATGGGGTGGGGATTGGTTGAGGGGAGGTGTGGGGTGTGTGTGTGTGTGTGTGTGTGTGGGTTTGACGGAGCAAATGCATTGCAGCGAAAAAAAAGAATAGTAAAAAGTAGGAGGAACGCGTGAACCGGATCTCTGTTCCTCCAAAACTGGCGCAGAGAGCTTTGACAAAAATCAATGCGAGCGGCACACCCACCACACACCAATCCAGACTTCGTTCCTCACTCCAGCGCAGTGATAGCCTATGCACACAGCCAAAAACTGCTCACATCCATCGCGTCACGTTTTTCACGGCTGAGCGAAGGGACGCAGAGATCAGACTATGAGGGGGGAGGGGGAAGTGGGGGGGGGTGAAGCGGAAATATTATAAGCTTATGGTCTCACTTCTTGGCTTTCCAGTTCTTCCTTGAGCAGATTTCAGTTTCCGCGGCAAGGTTGGCGTTCATCGGGGAAACAGCAAGTGGGAGAGACGACATATAAAACAGACTTCTAACTTCATCTCTACGACCGCCGTTTCTCTGCTACCTATCTGTCTGTCTGTCTCGTTAGTCTGTCTGACGGATCTGATCTCATCGCTCCCCCACCCCGCACCTCTCTCTATTTTTTATTTATTTCTTATTCTCTTTTTTTTATTTCTTTTTATTTTTCATTTATATATTATTATATTATATATTTTCTATTTTTTTTTTTTTTTTGTTGTGGCGGATGTGGTGTGTGTGTGGTGTGAAGTAGCGCTCACGCGCTCGGGTAGAGAGATGGAGAGGAAGGACGGGAGATTTGGACGACGATATCCTTTGAGGTGTGTTCACATTCGGGATTCGGGTTCGTTGTGTGTGTGTGTGTGTGGGGGGGGGGGGGGGGGGGGGGGGGGGGGGGGGGGAGGGAGGGAGGGGGTAAGGGGATGGACGTTGTTTGGGGAGGGTGGGGGGAGAGAGTGAGTGGGGGAGAGGAAGTGGGAAAGAAAAGGGAAAGAAGGGAAAAACAACAACAACCAACAAAACTAAGTCTGTTGTTATGCGCCTTGTCTTCCCTGTGGACCCTATCTTTTCGCTATAAGGTTGGCCGTATCGGGGAATAGCAAATCGGTAAGAGAGCTTATAACAAATTTTGCATTCATTCTCTGCGATGCCCCCGTCTGTCTGTCCGTCTGTCGATCTCTCTCTCTCTCGCCTCTCTCTCTCTCTCGCTCTCTCTCTCCTCTCTCTCGCTTGAAAAAAGTGAAACGAAAAGAAAATTAAAAGTCTTTTGTTTCACTAATGTTGGTTTCTTTGTATAAGCAAGCACATTGTCAGAGTGAGAGTGCCAGTGCACCACACATTAGAACATAACAAACCCAGACACTTTGTATCAACGCAAAAAACACCTAAAATAGCAAAAAAAGTATCCATTTGTAAAAGAGCATAAGACTCCATGGAGTGGAAAGAGACTGGTTGGAATAAAAAAAAAAATTAGTAGTGGAAAATTTTTTTTTTTTTTTTTTTCCACTTTAAAGTTTTTTTTTTCTTTTTTTTTTTCAGATGAGTGAGGACAGTGTGAAGCACCAAAAAAAAAATGATGAGGTGGATTTTCGGCTTTAGGGGAGAAAAAGAAAAAACATCACCGCCTTAGGTTCTCCCTGGATCTCAATAACTGCTGCCCCCCCTCTCCCCCAAAAAAAAAACAAAACAAAAAACCAAACAAAAACCAAACAAAAACACACCAAACAAAACAAACAACAAAAAACCCACCTTATTCACTAGAGAAAACTTGGCAGAACACAGAAAACTAATCACCTCTGCAATGAAGAGGTATTTATGGTCAAATACTACTGTGAAGCCATCATACCTCGCTCAGTTGGTTCAAACGAAAGCAGGACGTTACAATCTGATTACCCATACAACCACCACGTGCACACATCTATGATACAAATCGGCTTGTTTGGGACCTTGGTTTGCAACTCTCTTCCAGCGGCCTTTAAAGCATGCCTCTCACCGCGGTGATTTAAATCAAGCGTAAAAAAGCACTACTAATGGAACACGTAACACCAGCTTGACTGCATTTCTAAATTGCCCCATCCCCCAATCCACCACCTCCGTCCCTCTCTTCCCGCCCTCTCCGGGGGTCCCCTCTCTATCTCTCTCCTCTCTCTCTCTCTCTCTCTCTCTCTCTCTGCATGAAACATGCGTGAATTTCTCACTCTTACTGTATTATTTAATGATTGTTTCGGACCATTGTTACTGTTGTGATAAGTTGCTGCTGCTGACTGATAATGATGATTGATGATGATTGTTGTTCTTTTCTTCCTCTTGGTGTTGTTGTTGCTGCTGACGCTGTTGTGTTGTTGTTACATTATTATTACCACCACCACCACCACCAACCACCATACCCACTACTACTACTACTCACTAGTAGCAGTGACGCACTACCGTAGTAGCAGTAGCCAGTGAGTAACAAACAGTAGCCGAAGTAGTATAAGTAGCAGTAGTTGCGGCAGGAGGAGGAGAGGGAGCAGCCCAGCAGCAGCAGCAGCAGCAGCAGCAGCAGTAAGTAGGTATAGTAGTAGGAGGAGGAGGAGGAGGAGGAGAGTGAGGAGCAGCATTGCGGTAGAAGCTGTGTTGTTTATATTTCTCATTTCATTATAATAAATATTTAAACGTACCTGTTTTATTGTTCAGTATTACTGCGTAGTTAATATCATCTTGCATTTACTTTGTTCTGTAGAATAGCAAGGATTAACTGGAAGAGTAGGATGCCTAAAATGGTCATCGTTGAAAGAAGTTTTTGACACGCTCTCTCTCTCTCTCTCTCTCTCTCTATCTCTCTCTCTCTGTCTCTCTTCTGTCTGGTCTGTATGTCTCTCTCTCTCGTCTCTCTCTCTCTACTCTCTCCTCTCTCTCTATTCATCCCTTCGTTCGATTCCTCCCCTCATTCAACTCGTTACCCCTGACTCATAACCCCCCCCCCCCCCTAAGACAAACCTTTCCCCCACCCCACCCCCCACCACCCGACCCCCACCCCTTCCTCGCTGCCACCATGCGGTTTCCCCTGTGTGGATGACGGATAGGATAAAGAACGGCCATAAATCAGACAATCCCAGAATTTATCTAATTACATATTTCCCCGCCCGAAGGACCACATCGGAGGTATTGTGGGTAAAGCCTGCACATGCGCATTACTCTTATCACGAGAGGGATGTATCCGGTGGCTTCCTGTTTGGAAGGCTGGGAGAGCTTTGGGCCTGAGCGCATTCTGATTGTGGCATCTTCCTCTGTTCCCTTCTCTCCCTGTGGCTGGCTGCCCCCCCCCCCCCCCCACCCACACCAACCCACACACACACACAACCCCTTTGTGGCTGGCTCCCCCCCCCCCCCCCCTCCTCCTCTCCCCCTCTCTGTCTCCTTCCTCTCTTTCCCTCCTGCTTTCCCTGTTGCTGTTCTGTGTATTTTCTCTGTCCTTCTGTCTGCCTCATCTCCAACTTTTTTCTCTCTCCGTCTCTCTCTGCTGTCTCGCTCTCTCTGTCTCTCTCGACTCAAAAACAAACAAACAAACAAAAACCGACTCTGTAAGCTGATTTTTTTTTTCCTTTTTGGTCTACATGTTGCCTACCTTTGTCTGTCTCTCAGTTCCCTCTCCCCCTGCTTACTCTCTCTGTCTCTGTCTCTCTGTGTCTCTCTGGTCTCTCTCTCCCCCTCCCTCTCTCCTCTCTCTCTCTCACTCTCTCGCTCGTTCGCTCGCTCTCTTTCTCTCAAATTTCGAGACCGTCAATCCATGTCCCTTCCTCATCATCCTATTCAGCCCCCCTCCCCCTCCGTCTCTTGTCTCTGTCTGTCGTCTGTCGTCCCCTCAATAATAAGTCGTACATGGACCATAATGAATGTTTCCAATGAACTTAATGTAGCATCATTATTATCCATCCCACCCCATCCCCTTATTTTCTCATTTTGTCCAATCTCCATTGCAGATAAGAACTCTCCCAGAGGCAGAAATTACATTTTGAACGTGGTGTCACAACACATTTGTGACCAAGAGATTTAAAAACAAAAAGAACAAAAGAAAAAAAAAAAAAGAAAACTTACATATAGACATACAAATATACAAACAAATAAACACATCAGCTACAGTTCACAGCAAACGAGGTTCAAAGGTCAAATATGCAGTCACACTATTCACGACTGAACGAGGAGTAAGATGGCGGAGGCGGAAGAGGAGGGGAGTGGAGTGGGGGTGGGGTGGTGGGGGGGGGGGGGGTTCAGTGAGTGAAGGCAATCACAGGCTCTGATGACTTTTACTAAGGCAGTGACATTTCACCGGAGTCTGTATCTCTGTCGGTGTGTCTGTCTGCTGTCAGCAACATTATTCGAAAACTGCCAAACTGATTTTTTTTTTTTTTTTTACCAAACTTGGTGGAAAGCAGGACGGTGGTCTAAGATGTCCCCATGACATTTTTAGATACGGGGATATGGACCACGACTCGGGTGGAATCCGAGTTATATTTTGATTGATGTGAAGTGGATCACTTGTCTTTGGTGGAGGTCTGCGGCCTCCCTTGTGTCGTTTTAACTGGTAACGTTTTCTAACGGCGTCTAAAAGTTCGTTCTTTTGCTGTGATGAATGTTCTTTAAGATGCACGCATCGACGGGTATGATCGTGATTCGACGAAATTTTGATTAATGGGCACTCCGAAAAGACCGTGTCTTACGGAGACATTTTTGTATTGAGAAAAGAAAATGTGTGGAGGGAGCGTGTGTAAGTAGAGAGAGAGAGAGAGAGAGAGGGGGATTCTGGATCTGTAGATTTGCGTACGTCTCTTTGCTGCAGAACCGTCAAGGTCCCTCGCTACAACTCCAACAGACACGGCGAACACGGCGAACACCGTATCTTTACCTCTTGATGATAATGGTGGTGATGGTGATGAATATACTGTTGATGATATATGTGATGGTGACGAAGACGACGACGACGACGACGACGACGACGACGACGACGACGGTGATGATGTAGAAGATGGTGGAGTTAGTGCCACCGCTGCTGCTGCTGATGGTTGTGATGATTGGTGATGATGATGATGATGATGATAACTGGGGTAGTGATTATGATGACGATGATGCGAGACGACGACGATGACGATGAGAAGAAGAAGAAGAAGAAGAATAAGAAGAAGAAGAAGCTGATATGATGATAATGACGCGATGATAATGATGATAATGATAATGAAGAACGAGAAGAAGAGATTATGATCATTTGATTGCTAATGATGATGACGGGAGGACCATGGACTATGCCCGACTCCAACGATGATGATGATGCTGAGAATGTGAGGGATAATGATAGCGAGCTTAATAAACGATGGTAATGATTACACGACGATCGGCAATGTGCAGGTCAACAGAATAATTTACCAAAACTCCACTCCGCTATACAACTCGTAGCTGGCGCTAAAGAGAGAGATGAGAGAGAGAGAGGAGAGAGAGAGAGAGAGCTGGAGAAGATGGAGAGAGAATAGCGGAAAGGTTACCAAGCGGCGTGGGACAGTGGGCAGGGGTATTGGTCCCCTTATTATCTCATTAGTCGCTCCGTGACTTGGTGAACTTGCATAGGCAGGGTGGGCTGTGATAGTTTGGGGTCACGAAGGGGAGGGGATGGGCTGGGAATGGTGTGGGAAGCTAGGAAGGGTTGTGCATGAGAGATGGTGTTTGTAAAAAAAGAGAAGGGATGGGCGTGGGAAGGGGCGTGGGGGGGGGGGGGAGGGGTCGATGGTTCAGCAGAGACTGAGGCAAAGCTAGAAAAAGCGAGGATGGTCTGATGGTCAGGTGGGTTATAGCTACCGACCGCAAAGGCGTCCACATCAGTGGTCTGTCACCAAAACGCGTGAGATTAACTCACCATTCATTCCAAAAAAAACACAACAACAACTAATACAACAACCAAAACTACCTTCCTGCACCCACTCTTCAAAGCAGGCATTCCAAAACCGCGTCCGGGATTTCGTTCAAAGCTCTATTCCTCCTCCGTAGATCTTTGATCTTTGATGGAAAACAAAACTTTCTTTGCCCTCCTTCAAAAGCTAACGCAGTCACTACAATCAGTGGGACAAGACGCTGAGCCGTGGTTTTCATGGAGTCCTTGCTGTAGTGTTTACTGTCTCACATCGTGGCAAGTCCCGCACTGATGAATGTTTCCTTGCGCATTGGTACATCGACTGGAATGCACCACCAGTGGCCCTTCGGTCTTCCCTTTTTATTCAAAGATCAGAATGGGGGTAAAGGATGTCCTGCAATGCAAACGGCCACAAAAACTGTTTCTTCTTTTACCCGCGCCTCGGAACATGTAAAAACCCTTGGAGAGTAGAAGAGAGAGAGAGAAGAGAGGAGCGAGAGTTCCTAGAGTTTCCGCTGGTGTGTGGTTCATATCGACTGTAGGTTCCCCAATAATCAAAAGTGAAAGTTTTGAGCAATTAAGGGGCTTAGAGCAAGGTAGGAGTGTTTGTGTGTGTATGTGTGTGTGTATGGGGGGGGGGGGGGGGGTGGTAGGGAGAGAGAGGATGGTGTAAGGCATTGTGTGGAGCGGGAGTATCGAGAAGGTAGAGAGCTTGGAGGAGAAAGTGACGGAGAGAGGGTAGGGTGTAGATGAAGAGAGCTGAACAAGTCTAGCTCTATTATGCTCTTTTGGTCGTCTCACTCCACTTCAAACCCCTTGCATGGAATGTATGGGGTAGAGACGAGATTGTGTGTGGTGTGTGTGTGTGTGTGTGTTCCGCGCGCTCGCGCGCCGCGCGCGCTGTATAGTTGGCTGAGAGAGTTTAAAAAGGGATCGGAGTTCATGTTTCTACATAGTTGATGTGAATTCTTGAGTAGTTGTTGACGGGAGAGAGAGAGAGAACATAGAGAGACAGAGACAGAGACGAGACTGCGGACCAGACAGCTCCGACAACATCGACAGGTGACAGACAGAGAAACATGCAAACATGTTTCCAAAGTGTTCAAGCGAGATTATTGCTGTGTTGTTTTGTTGCTGTTGTTTGTTCCCCTGTGTTTGTTCGTTTGTTTGACCCTCTATTTACCCTTACCCCTGGAATGGCATCCACACAACCTGGGAGCAGACTGCCCAGGACAGAAGAAGAGACGGGTGCGATCAGAGTTGTTCCGCAAAGGTGCAAAAACCTGTGAAAGTAACAGAATTGTCTATGCAGAGCTGAGCAGCGCAGGATGATCAGGAAAACCCCAGTGTCAACAGATGGCTCCTAGCTGGGCCGCTCACCATCCCCTGTCCGTACTGTTGCAATGATCTTGTCCGGGCGCAATCGCCTGACCAGCCATCCTATGCACTCCCCCCCCGATCCAGTGCTATATGGTCTTTCGTCGTCTCGACAGCCAACAACAACAACAACACAGCAGACACATGGAATGGCCGTCAGGAGTCCAAGTAATTATGCAAGAGATTGTGCTCAGCAGCTGCCCCGTGTTGATCAGCATGACGACTGAAGATTAGCAGGGGTGGGGGGGTGTGTGGGGGGGGGGGGGGGGGGGGGGGGGGGGGGGGTGGGGTGGGGGGGGGGGGGGGGGGGGGGGGGGGGGGGGGGGGGGGGGGGGGTGGGGGGGGGGGGGGGGGGGGGGTGGGGGGGAGGGGGGGGGGGGGGGGGGGGGGGGGGAGGTGGGGGGGGGGGGGGTGGGGGGGGGCGGGGGGGGGGGGAGGGGGGGGACGGGGTAACGAAGGGAAGTGGGGTTAAGGCTTACTGATGAACACCTTTTTTGTTTTGTTTTTTTTTTTTTTTTTTTTGCGGTTGATTATTATTACCATGAATAATGAAACTAGAGACGAAGAGTCCTATCAACTCACGAACCATGCCCGGCATTCAGCCACGACCTAAATGACTCCTCTCGCCCTCCCCCGTAAATCGGGTTGGCGTGAAACGGCTAACTATGGCGCGACTGAGTCACTAACAGATTGTGCGAATTGGCCCAATTGACCACCCGTAAGATGCTGAGTTACGGTATCAATCAGATTACATAATCATTATGGGTGTTCTTAATTGTTGTTCTCCTCCATTTTTGTCAACAGGGGCAACGAAGGACGGGCGAGAGGAGGCGAACAAGCCGAATGCTGACATTAGAGATTACCCCCCCACCGTCGTTTCTTATTTCAGTGTGTTCCATGTCTGTCGGTAACCATTTCCGGTTTCTCATGGTAATCAACCGCTCTGTTGGTCCATGTCCTGTAGCAAAGGTTTTTAAAAATGTTAATAAATATGATGGTTTATGGATGATATAGAGAAAAAAAAGGAAAATTTCCAATTTTGTGTTTCAAATTGTAATTCACATACCCCTCCCTCCTCAGTTTGGTTAACGGTTACCCAGTATGCTGCCCCCTGAACCTTTAATAACGTCACAAGGCAGAAGACTCGCGTTGATTATTTTGATTTTGTTTTTTTGCCAAAAATGTGAAACAGTCAACAGAATGCCTTGTTCATATCATTTCATGGAGAGGCCTGTGTATGGATCGAGTTGTGAACTCGAACTGTAACAAGATACAGATTCTTAAAAAACCCGTTTCCTCCTCTCCTTCCGCTCCCCTCCTCCGCTCTCCTAGCGTTTTTTTTCCTTTTCTTTTTTTAAACCACTTCCCCGTGTCAGTTCAGTGTTCGTGGATTGTTCTAAATGTCTTTCGTCATCGCCTGCTAATATTAGACACTAGTAAAAAAGAAATGCCACGCTTACAATCCACCTTAGTACTCTTTTCAACCCTTCTAGATTTAAATTCATATTTTAACTAAGTGAAATACCCTAGTGGCAACAACAACATTTTGACTTTGTTGACTTTACCAAAAATTTTTTTTGCAAACCTGTGACCGCGAACAAACCCTGGCAGTTGAAGTTCCCAGCAACATAATCATAAAACCCCCCGTTTCTCCCCCTCCCGGTCTTCCCCTCCCCCCTCCTATCCCGTTCCCCTCCCCCGTATCCCCTTCCTGTCTCTGTCTGTCGCGACCCCTCCTCACGCTCACGCCATGCAATTGGAGTTCGGGATTATTTCTACGATTTTGAATTCCTATATCGTCGTCGATAATAGTCTATACCCCCTCGCTAAGTATGACGTCCAAGGTCGCCATCCATATTTGTGACGTAAAATGTTCTTGATTTCTCTCGACACGCCAAACCAACAACAACTTGACGTACGAAACGCTCATTTTTTTTTGTTTTTTTTTTTTTTTTTTTTTTTTTTTTTCATAATTTTTCCTATTCCCATGTGAACCCACAACCAGAGGATGCAATTTTTGACTCCCAAATCCGGTTCAATCAACAATTGCCTTGTTTTGTGGCTCTGTCCGTTAGAAGGCTAACTTTGTACTTACTGCCTAGATGCTGTCGCATGGGCCGCTTAGCTTCTAGCCCACCGCACTACCACTCTTGGCCGCACACCAAAATTTAATGTGCCCAAGCCTTGCGTAAGGCGGGGCTCGCGTGTTACATACTGGCAAACCATTAAATTGTATATTTGAGAAAGTGTTTTGTGTGTTGTGTATGTTGTGATTTTTTGTTTTTTTAATTTCTGAAAGTTGATTCTCCCTCTCCTCTCCCATCAAATTCCTGTCATATGCTCATCACGGTACAAGCCAAGTGGTTCCAAGAAGCGATTAAAATCAAATCCAATGCGACTATTGGGGCTTTCCACTGTCGCAACAGATCGGGTCTGGGGTGAGGGTGACTATGTTGACGTTCTCGACTATAAGGGAAAGTCATGCATTTTACAGCCTCTTGCAGTTTTTCGATGCATTCCCATAAAGCGGAATAATAATGTGATGATTTTGTGATTTATTTTGACCTTATCAGTTACTCAATCGCTGGCTCAAATAATTTACGGTAGGTTCCTTAAAACAGGTTCATTTAGTGTTTTAGAGGTGCAAAATCGTCATTGTGGGTTGTGGTCCACAACACTAACCTCCCGCTTGCGCTCAGCGTCTTCCAGCGATGTCACCAAGTCACACCGCGATGAAGGGCTTTATTGTGTGTCAAGTTCAAAGCGGCTTATTTGGCCTGGTGGAGAGTGATGGCTGATGTTTCTTTGACCATCGGCTCAAGATAATTTTCCCTGCCCCGTTCCCCCCCCCCCCCCCCCCCTTCCTCCTCTAAAAGGTAACGGGTAACGAATAAAACGCCTAACGACTCGACGAACAGGTACGCACGCACAATACGTACGTGTAGAACGACTCGACGACTTCGCCTACGAACACTTCGACTTACGGACGCCCATCCCTCTAACTTGCCCCCCCCCCCCCCTTTTTTTTTTATTTTTTTTTTTTCTTTTCTTTTTTTTTTTTTTTTTTGTTTTTTTTTTTTTTTTTTTTTTTTTTTTTTTTTTTTTTTTTTTTTTTTTTTTTTTTTTTTTTTTTTTTTTTTTTTTTTTTTTTTTTTTTTTTTTTTTTTTTTTTTTTTTTTTTTTTTTTTTTTTTTTTTTTTTTCTTTTTTTTTTTTTTTTTTTTCCTTTTTTTCTTCCCTTCTTTCTTTTTCTTTTTTTTTTTGTAATGTGGGCAACATACCGGCAAACATTATTTGCAAAGATTTTTTTTTGTTTAATGACAACTCGGTCGCTCTTTATGGCAATATAAGCTCTATTTGGTTTGTAGACAATGGGTTATTTTAAATGGAAGGTTTAATTTAGCACCCAAGATTGTTGTAGACTTAACCTTCGTTGTTTACCTCTCTGCTCGTCCATTTTTAACGCTAACTGTGAAACAAGACTTTTCAGTCTTTGTAACTGTCACTGTTAGGCCAACATCCCTGCCATCTCCGAAACGGAGACGCGACCACTGAGCCAGAACACTTTTGGTTTCCTCTTCCGATGTCTAATGGTTCAGTCAGTAACAACCGCGGTGAACGTCCTTGACCAGGCACCAAGGAAAACGCGTCATAGACATGCAGTCGGGCGTTATCACTTGCCCCTTCAGGTCAGACTTGGTATGAAAGTCACGTTCTTTTCACCTTCAGGAAATAGAAGATCTGCAATGGGAGGGGGAGAGAAATGGGAGACTCAAGACAGTCCCTCGCATGATTATTTCCCATTGCAATATTGGCTTGAACCACGAGCGGGTTATTATCATCATGGTACATTATTAAACATTAGCGGTTAGTGGTAGTAGCCGCAAGCAGCAGCAGTAGTAGTAGTATCATAATTATCAGTATCTGAATGAGGATGATGATTGATGAGGATGATGATGGATGATGATTGTCATTTTTTATCAATAATCATGCGGAGGAGGATAGGAGGATAGTGATGAATGATGACCATTAACCATCGGTGGTTATTATCAGAGGTCGTTTTACCGTCATCTTTTCGGGTCCTGCTTGCTCTATGTTGACCGTCAGGAGCACCACACACCTGCTGCACTTTTACACCACGTTAAAGAACACAGCGCCGAGGTCGTGGCACCTCTAAAAATGGCTTCCGCGACAAGGTCTCCCCGTGTCACTGGCGGCGCGCGCCATGTGTCCGCCCGCCATCACCACATTGCAACGGGAAAAAACCCTTCAGCCAATGAAACGCGCTTGAGAGGTCACCAGCTCTCTGCCCACGTGCCATTCTCTCGACGGTGGAACATCGCCTGTTTAGCAAGATGCTAAACAAAAAAACACAAAAACAAAAAAAAAAAAAGCACAACAGCGCCCGGATTTTTTTTTTTTTCGTGGCAGAATGGTGCAGTCCTCGTTCGCCAACATTCAACAAAAGTACTTTGGAAGAACCGATTTGAAGGAACTTTGTAAAAGATGGAACGTGGCTCACGAACGTACCGGAGTAATACTTTGTGCTCATCTGTTTACACGGATCCGAATTGAAGGGCGGATCCGATCCTCATATCCGTTTTGGACGTTTTTGGCTGAGGATCCTTTGCTCTCGCAAGTGCCTTTTCTAGATCCCCTCAGTTCTCGTTTCTTGCTTCACCACTTTATGTAAAACTCCAAAATCTTTATAGATCCCCACTGTTACTTGAACCCACAATATATTTCTATATCCCGCTCAGTTCTGTTCATTGCGGTCTCCCTGTTACGTGAAATCTCTCACAAATATCCCTGCTTTCTAGAATCCCCACTGTTACGTGAACCGACAAATGATATTTCTAGATCCCGCTCATTCTCGTTTCATTGGGTCCCCATCTGTTTACGGGGGTGAAACTACCAGCAATGCCTATCTCAGAGCCCTACTGTTACGGTGAAACTCACAAATATCTTTCGAGATCCCTAACTGTTACGTGAAACTCCCAAATGTCTTCTAGTATACCCACTGTCATGTGAACTCACAAATGTCTTCTAGACCCGCCGTTTTCGTTTTTCATTGCAGTCCCCACTGGTGACGTGAAACTCACAAATGCGTTCTAGATCCCACTGTTTTACGGGTGAAACCCAACAAATATTTTCTAGAGTCCCGCTCCGTTCCTCGTTTCAACATTGCGGTCCCCCCCACTGAGTAACTGTGAAAACAAATATCTTTCTAGACCCGCTTATGAATTGTCCCCTCTGTTTACGTGACACGCGACACACAACTCGGAACTGCTACTGTTGTACTAATTGGAATATCCTGGGCTTTGGCTAAGGAAACAGAGGGGGTGTGTTCCTTATAGTTTGTATTCACAACTTAGAGCGCAGTGCTATTGGAAGCAGTATGTTTATATGCGAGAAATGAAGAAAACTAGACGTTAGCCGCTTGTCCCCTCGTTTGTGACATGATAGTGGTGATAGCCTTTCGCTTCCAGTCTCTGGTAAGATTCAACGGAAATTCTAATCTCTAGTCCACAGATAATACGCTGCGTGATTGTTTATTGTTGTCGTCATGGTTTGGCGTGCCTA
>JADBJO010031712.1:0-2500 GCA_016801955.1 Conus betulinus | reverse complement strand
TGTCGCAATTCATTAGGTAAACAAAAAACGGGGGACGAAAAGAAAATTCTCTCTTCTTCTCTCTCTTCCTCTCTCCTTCGATCCCTCTCTCTATCTCGTCTCCGCTCTCTCGCTGTCTCTAATGTTCATCGAAAAAATCTCTCATCTCTCTCCTTCTCCTCTCGCTCTACTCTCTCCTCCCTCTCGCCCTCTCTCCCTCCTCTCTCTCCTCCACTCTCTCTCTCTCCACTAAACTCCCTCTCCTCTCTCTCTCATCTCTCTCTCTCTACTCACTCTCTCACACCCATAACATGATTGAGATCACCACACAGTCAATGTTCATCATATAGAAAATCTCTCTCTCTATATACTATATATAATAATCAGGTTCGTATGATTGAAATCATCTCAGTGATCATTGTTTAAAACTCTCTTTCTGTGTGTGTATCCCGTCTGAATTTTTCTGATCGTCTGTCTTTGTGTTTTCTGTCTGTGTGTGTGTCTGTTTGACTCTCTCTCTCTCTCTCTAGCTTCCTCTCTCTCTCCTCTCTCCTCTGCTCTTCTCTCTCTCTCTGTCTCCTCTCTCTCTCTGTCTTGAAGCACTATGTCTATTGGTGCACCCTGCTGATTAACACACAGAACAGCATACCTATGAAGAGAGAGAGAGAAGCGAGAGCGAGAGAGAGCTATAGACATGACATATACCCAGGGGAAGAATCAAATCCAATTGATGAGGGGAATAATCACACACAACACACACACACACACACATCACACAAACACCCACCCACACACCCACACACACACAACACACACACACACACATCCACACATACACGCGCGAACCATATAAAAACCGCTCAGTTACTAGCTGTGAATTTTAGCATTGACTTAACAACTTCATTTACGTTGTGCTTTTAAGCAGAAGTCACGATTCGATGTTAATTTCAGAATCTTTCACTTGTTCTCCATCCTAGGCGATCATGCACATGAATGACAAAAAGACGTTTCTCTCTCCTCTCTCTCTCTCTCTCTCCGCTTCTTGCTCTCTCACTCTCGTCACCAATCTCTCTTCTCTCCTCTTCTCTCTCTCCCCTATCTCCCTCTTCCTCGATCCCTCCGATCTCGCTCTCAATCTCTCTCTACTCACTCTCTCTCTCTTCTCTGCAGTGCCTAATATGACTCTACATTTACCGAATCTGATGAATTCACATTATCGTGACTTAACATCTTGATACCGTTTTGTTTTCAACAACGACATTCTGTCCCATTTCAGCATCTCAATTCATTTCAGTGTACCTGCACATGAGTGACAGAAAGGACTCTCTGCCTCTCTCTCTCTCCCATCTCTCTCTCTCCTCTCTCTCGCTCCTCCACTTCTCTCTCTCGCTCCCCCTCGCTTCTCTCTCTCTCCCTTGCTCTTCTCCGCATCTCTCTCCCTCTTCTCTGCAGAATGATTGAAAATCTCTTCAATGTTCATTGTTTGAAACTCCCCTTCCTCTGTCTGTCTGTCTTCCTGGCTGTCTGTCCTGTCTGTCTGTCTTTCTGTCTTCCTCTCGTCTGCTCTGTCGTCCTGTCTTCTTCTGTCTTCCTCTCTCTCTCTCCCTCCTCTCTCTCTCTCTCCTCTCTTAAAAATTCCATCCCCCTCCTCTTTCTGGCAGCGTTTTTCCAGCGACAAAATGCACACACATTCACGTAATTGAAACACATCCTCACTACGGTCTTGATGCTCTGTTTCCCTCAGTGTATTTCATGTCTTTCAGCTTGTCCCTTCGTTTGAAAGGTTTTGATTGAAAGAGGTGATGACCACGGAATCCTTGCTTGTCTTCCTTTTAGTGCTATCAGCCTTGCGTTTCTCTGTCGTGCGGATTACTGCTGTCTCTTCGGATTTGCCTCTTTTTTTTCCAAAAAGCAGCCAACTAGACTGATTGAGAACTCTGCTAGAGGCTTCAGTCATCAGTGATTGAACACTTGTACCTTGCTCTCTTACAGCATAGGCCCTGTTCTAACCGTTTAAGGGATAGGGAATAACATTTGAAAAGTTGGTAGTTTGACTATCCATCAGTAGCACATCGTGCTTCTGCTGATCAGCCGATTTGTGACTTTAGACTACTTGTTGGGAGTGGAATTTTTCTTTCTTGTACACTCTCTCATCCTCTCGTCTCCCATCTCTCTCAGTCTCTCGCTCTCTCTCTCTCTCTCCCGCAGCCTCTCTCTCTCTCTCTCTCTCTCTCTGGTGCAGTTAATGTGTGTTCTCTCTGTCTGTGTGTCGTCTGTGTCTCTGTCTGTCCTGTCTGTCTGTCTGTCTCTGGTCTGTCTCTTCTCTCTCTCTCTCTCATCTCTCTCTCATCTGATTTCTGTTTAAACGAACCTCACGATCGCTAGAACTGAGAAATTTACGTTGATGTCTATGTACTCAGTAATTCCAGCTTGGGTTTGTGTTCATCTTTCCATGGCTTTAAATGTGTCTCCCGTAATTAGTGGCCCTCCACAACTGGCGAGAAAAAAAGCCTCTCATCCT
>JADBJO010031711.1:7500-16463 GCA_016801955.1 Conus betulinus | reverse complement strand
TCTGGCAAATTTAAGACGTTTGAAGAAAAAAAACAACTGGGGAAAGGCAAAAACCATTCATCAACAACACAACAGCCGCTCCGCAGCAGCAGCGCGCAGCCAGCCGCAGGCCAAGCAGCGCAGCAGCCAGCAACAACAAAAACAACACAAACAAAACAAACAACAAAACAAAAACAAAGGACAACAACAACAACACACACACATACCAAACAAACAACACAGGAACGAGCCAAGGTGGTGGAAAGGGGGGACATAGGACAAACATGTGTGTAACGTTGTGTTTTGCGTGGCGTGCATGCGTGTGTGGTGTGTGTGGTTGTGTTGTTCGTTGCGTGAGGTGTGTGGCGTGAGCGTGTGTGTGTGTGTGCGTGAGTGTTGGTGGTGTGGGTGCTACGTTGGTTGCGTGCTGGGTGTGTGTGTGGGTGTGTGTGTTACAGCTCACGATGTTGGTCCCACCCCACCATGGGCCAGTGACAAACCTGACAAAGGGGATCAGGGGGGGAACGGGAGGGGCACTTGTGGGGACATCACAGATCTTCTCTTACTGGAGGGGAACTATTACTGCATGTGAGTCTACAGCGAGGAATTGTGAGTCCTTAGACAAAAGGTGGCCACCACTGCAAAGTCTGTGGGGAAATAACACGTGATGGTCATGCTTGATCACCACACACAACAACACATACACACCACATCCCCCCCCCCCCCCCCCCCACCACCCACACTTACACACTACCACCCCACCACCAACACACACACACCAACACACACGATGTAGAAGAAAGGAAAAAAACAATGGCACAGAAAAAACCACTTGGTCGACTCCTGTATTAGGTCCAAATATTTCGGGGTCCAAAGGGACCTTTCCTCTGGAGGACAGGAGCTTCACTATTCTCAGCAACATATCATTCGTCAGGGTTCAATCAGGAAACGCACACACACACCAGAATACAAGAAACCCACCCCGGTAAAACAAAGCGGATTAAATTTTCTCATCCGTTCTTCATTTCTTCTTCTTCTCCTTTTTTTCTCGTCTCTTTTCTGCTCAATGGGTATATTATGAAATAAATTCCCAAGGATAAGTACTGAGACCATTCCGCAAACTACCAGAAGCAGCTGACACCACAACAAACACCACCAACACACACCAACACAACACCACACAACCACACACACCACACATATATATTATATATATATATAATATAATATACTATTATGTAGTATGTATGTATAAATAGTATCGAAGGGCCCTTCGAGATTTTCAGAAAAAGTCAACCACTGGGGAAGCAAACAATCTTGTTCCAACAAAACAGAAAACTGTAAAATTTCAAAAAAGCATGTGAAACTTACACAGACCCCATTTCAGACCAAAGCCAACGGCACTCGAGTCGGCATGGGCTTAAACGGTTTAAAACACCACACACGCCACACACCACACACACAACCCCACAAAATATTATATAATATGAATATATATATTCCCATTTCGCATGTTGTTTTGTCCGAAAAAGGTTTCAAAATCATTGCCAAGGGATCACTGTAATGACTGAAGAAAATTTGTTAGGTCGGCCCTGTTCTTTCCCCAATGCGTATGTGTGCAGGCATACACACCACCACAACACACACACACATCTAAATAATTAATATATATTTTTAATATAATATATATGTATATTAATATATATAGTTTACTGTTAAAATGGAAGGTTAATTATCTACACAGGCTGTTTCAATCTCGGCTTCTCTCAGGATTTTTTTTTTTTTTTTTTTTTTTTTGTTTTGGGGGGGGGGGGGGGGGGGGCGCTGTCGGTGTTATATGGTGTGCGGGTCCCTGATTTTCATTGGTTTGTGAGTGTGGGTCAATGAAATTCATTGCACGTGGATGTGGGTGGTTCTAGGGTTGATTGCTGTGGGTCGGTTGGGGGAATTCGGCTGACAAAAAAGTTTCCATTTATGGGCCTGCAGTATTTACTATTAACGTGTGTATCAAAGTTGATACTAGGGTTTAACATAGTATTAAAACCATTTTTTTGAAAAATAAGAGCATTAAAAAAAAAAAACTTTGTTGACAGGGTTGTGTTTTTATGAATTTTCCAGGGCTTTTGCTGTAGGTGTTTTTTTTTTTTTTTTTTTCTGTAAAGGTATCAAATGTGTTTACTCAGTTCATTGTTTTTTATTAATTCTTTATTGAATGACGGTTTTATGGTTTGCCGTTATTAGTTTTAAGTGGGTTTCAGTACTCCCATATATGTTATTTGTTGCATGTTTAGGATGACAGTGCTTGTGCAGACAAGATTATTGTTTAAAAGGAAGTTGTGGCTTAGGGGGGACACGGGCACTGTTCTTTTTTGTTAGGGCAGGGTTGCAAGGATATCCTTCCACTCACCTTCTTTGCTGTTGTTGCTTTTTCATTTGTTGGATTGCTCAATCAATATGGTTTTTTTGA
Source organism: Conus betulinus (assembly GCA_016801955.1). NCBI lineage: Eukaryota > Metazoa > Mollusca > Gastropoda > Neogastropoda > Conidae > Conus > Conus betulinus. The sequence continues at coordinate 14,017 of JADBJO010031711.1, read as the reverse complement.
GGTTGGACATACATTGCTATCCTGATATGTGATGGTGTTTTGTGTGGAATATTTTGACAGTTTTGTGTTCTTCTGGGGAATGATGTTTGTCCGTTTTTTTTTTTTTTAAAGAATTCTTTTCCTACAGCTTGGTTTTATACTCTTCCCTCATTAATGGGGGTGGGGGTGGGTGGTGGTTTGGGGGTGGTGGGAGTAACCTATGATCTTCCTTCCTGTTTTTTTTTTCTGATTTTCTGTTCATGTGTTGTCGGCTGTATTGTAGTTTGTAAAATTGTAACCACCTTTTGTTCTTTGCACCAGGTTCTGGTATTTCTGCGGCGTAGTATGATACTCTTTATTGCCATTGAAAGGTTGGGATAGTACTCTTGTTTATACCAATGGGGTATAGTTGTATAGTTAGATGGTGTTGGGGCTTTTGATCGTAAGTAGAATAGATGGGTGTCGTTGTTTTTTGTATGGTTTGTACACGTGTCGTTGAGGGCTAGTTATGTTAGTAGTTCACTACTTTTGTTGGTTTCTAGTGTATTTGTAAAAATGTTGGTTTTTGGAAAAATTTGAACAGTTCTTTTTTCTTATTTTCAAATGATTCTTGGGTTTGTTAATGGCGGGCGGAGCCGTTATCTCTTAACAGGGGACCGAACTGTTCCGAGTTGGTTCGGGTGTTTGGATTCGCATGCAAAAATGAATAGTCCCGGAATAAGTCAATGTTTTCGGAACCATCATGCGAGTCCATGGTCACATCATGTAGGGGGAGTTTTGCTCGTTTTTTGTTTTTATCAAAGTTTCATTTCAGCTTGTGGGAAGTTGAGTTTTCGCGGTGTGTGGGGAAATGATTTCCATTTCCTGATTCTGTTTTTTTATGTTTTTTCTGTGTTTTAATTTGGCCGATTTCAAGGCTTTGGTGGAGCAGTTTTTCTTCATCTAGTGATGGGTAGAAGTCCACATGTGTCAATGTTGATAGATACTGTTGTTTTTCTCTGTTTTTTTTGTTTTACTTTGTTTTCCGTATATAGGTATTACTGAAAAAAACCACTTTTAAAACTTCAGATACACAAACCACCAGTTATTCGTGATGTTTGCGAATATGGCGTGTTGCAGAGTGGAACAGTAACCAGGACATTCACCAGCTCCACAAATCACCCATTTGAAAACCCCCCGCCAGTGCACACCTCCTGCTCGGACTTTGTCCTGTGGTTTTTTTCCTGACAACCGCTGCCTTCCCGCGACAACTGGGCATCCTAACACCTCAGGGTTGACTGTTCCCCTCTCCTGGTCAGACGGTGGACAGTCAGACCAGTTACGTGTGGTTTGTAGGTGTGAGTGAAAGTTTCCGACCCACAACCCCCACCACACACCACACACACACACACCCATAATATATAATATATATATTATATATCTATTATAATATATGTGTGGTTATGTGGTGTGTGGTGTGTGTGTGTGTGTGTGTTGGGTGGTGGTGTACACACACGCTGGTTCTACCCGCGTCGGCCCGGGGTTATAAAAAAAAAGAGAGAGAGGAGAGAGAGAAGGGGAGAGGGGGGGAGAGAGAGGGGGTGAGACGAGAGGATAGAGGAGAAGAGAGGTCTAATAAGGTCCCTACATATTCAGGTCTTTTCAGCCCTCTTTTTCAACTAGTTTTTTATTTTTATAAATCGATTTATATAAATTGTAGTGAAAAAATTAAGGAAAGGAAACGGGTTTTTTTTTAATGGGGTTTTATTTTGATAAGATGTGGTGAATGGCGTTCCTAGCATCCCTCCGATACTAGTAACCGGAACGATCATTTACAATTCAGGGCCTTAAAACAAGAGAACTGGTAAAAATCAGAGGATTTTTTCACGGTTCTGCTGAATTTTCCTTTGCTTTCCATTCCCCAAGTCATTTGATAAAGGCCATTCTGTATTTTACCTTAGTTAGTAAAAGCAATTCAACCAGAACTGCTTGTGTTTCTTTCTTCTTAACATGCAAAAACAGATCTAATATTCATGTTGTCCATTTTATCACTCAAACTACTTACATATTAATTCTACTTTTTTCACATTAAAAAAAAAAACCCTTATGCCAGCGAAATTGAAAAGGATCAAGAATATTGTCAGGGTGAGCTGGGTGCTTACTGCAAGGCCTGGGGATAAGACAGTGTTTTTTTTGTTTTTCCCTGGGGAGCCCCAGGATTGAACAAGGTGATCAGGTTGTCCCAGCTTGTCGCGCAGCAGCCCCACGTACAGCTGTCCATGCGGCGAAGCAGGGACATGTCCCAGGGTGAAGGCCCAGCCACCGGCAGCGATTGTCCCCCCCCCTGGGCCTTGTTGATGGCATGCGAGAGACGAAGCCGTGCGCACAGGGGAACAACTGCAGGGGCGCTTGAACTGGAAGGGGGCCATGTCGGACTGGGATCAGGTGTGGGTAATCCTGGCGAGGGAAACATGTCCTTCCTTTGTTTGTCCAGTCCCTAATGGTGGCCCAATGATGTGGAAAAACATCAGCTTGCTTTCACGAATCAGTCGTGCTCCGTTGGACCACATTCGAGGACATCTCGGTTTTTTCAGCGCAGCGACAGTGGGCCTCCCACTTTCGTCTGCAGATGGACCCGTTTGAATCTGCGTGGGTTACTGTTTTTGCAGGGGCTTTGTCGGGTTCCCCTATAACGATCCTGTGCCTCAGACAAGTGCCGCTTTGTCCAGGGCTGTCTGTTGAAGCTATACCACATAAGGTTGCCGAGAGAGTTGCAGCATGGCTTTTTGCAGCCGTGACTATGATCTCTGGTTTCACTCCTGGCATAAAACCTCACAGCGTCTGGTAGCTTTCTTTTTCATTGTCTCCATCATAAAGTAAATTCGGGAGAAAACTGGGCTCGGTTGATTGGCTGCGCGGGCAGCAGGGACCCAATGCTGTGGTAGAGCTGTCCCTGCACCTTGAATGTCGGCATGTATCCCAGGGCAGCTTTACCTCCCGTGCACATCCGAAGCTAGTCATTTGGAAAGCCAAGCTTTCATTTGGAAAGCAGATTTATACTTTTCGTATGTTTGAAAGGACATGACTGGTGGTCCTGCAGAGTTCCCAAGGAGATAGGATCGAAAGGGCTCTGGCGGTTCAATCAGGGGTGCAGTTCCTGACCTTGCCAACTGTTGCAGCAGAATTCCTGGTGCCCTCCCCTCTCCCACTTCAGAGCATTGCAAATGTGGGCCTCCTGCCTGACAAAGTGCCGATGAAAACGTCCTTGTTTTTGTTACTGTAGAGGGTTGAAAGCGCTGTAATGAAATGCGGAGTTAAGCCATTCGATTTTTTTGGTTGTTTGTTGATAAAACCCTAGCGCTCACACTTCACCCCCCCTGTTCATGTTTCCTGTTCATTCTAACCTGTCTATTACTTGCTGACTTTCTTGTGGTCTCTTTGTGAGCCTCGCGTTTCCTCCATCACTTTTTTCGTCTACCTTCCCCCCTCCTTTCTAACGTTTTTTGCTTCTCTAAGTGCTGCTTTTGCGTGCTCTGGTTCCGCTTTTTCCGTCTGACCTTTCCCTCTGTTTCGGTTTGTACTCTTGGTGTCTACGTTGCTGCCCTTGCGTTTTCTGGTCCCTTTTCTGTTTTCCATTTGCCGATCCTCTCCTCAAATGCCTTTCCGTTCTGATCGAAGAAACGTTGAACTCTAGACCTGTAGCAGAAGAGTGTCCTGAGGCGGGTTTTTTTCCTCTTTTTGGGCGGGCATTGTCACCGATTTTAAGTTCGTTGGGAGAATTCAAACATATATAAAATTCAAGGAAGGTTAATTCAGACTTTTCTGGCTTGGTAGTTTGTGATATTCAAATCGATAGAACAGAGAACGAAATTAGATGGAAATCGCGATGCCCGAAAGCCCACGGTACTTTTTGGAATGAGTCGAAAAGTGTTCGTCTGCCTCGGAGTTTGTACGAAAAAATAAGGAACAGATTTGTGAAATTAGAAATGGATGTTGACTTACCACAGATCTACACAGGTCAAGTGATACAGAAGAATTCTGATTAGTGTCAAACGTTCATGAAGTACGTTCATTCGCTGTCGGCTGTGACCGTGTAAACAGAACAGGCAAGGACACACCACGTTGCTTTTATTGGGATGATTTTCCATTCCTTGTGCGATTTTTTTAGTGAATACCTCACAGCTTTCTGAAGTCGTTTTACATAGTTTTTTGCCATGAATGACCTCGATGAATCAGAAGTTCATAGTTTCGTCCATAAGTTCAAAATTAAATAATGTTTGGGGGATATGCGCATTTTGTTTCGATATTTCCCCACCTAAAACATTCCACCACGTGGAAAAAAAAACGTGTCCAACACTTTCCCAAATACTGTTTATATAAAGCGAGTTTGTCTGTTCTCGTGGTAACTGTTTTACCGATGTCCCAGTTTTCGCGTCCTGTGGACGCAAAATTGCGTCACGACGCAATGCGGTCACGTGAGTACTGAACCCTGAACGTTGCTGTTTGTAGGATACTTGATACCAAATTTGGTGCCGATTCAGCCTAAAAAAAATGTGGCCGTGTAGTGTTCCGATGTTCAGTTTTGGTCGTCTGTGGACCGCAAATTTCAGCGTCACGCGGCAATGCGTCGCGTTGAAACTGGCCGGACAGACCGTTTAGATGCCTGTTTGTAGGACATCAAGGATACTTGATACCAAAGTTGGGGGTGGCGATCGGCCCAAATTGTGGGGCGTGTGTAAGCGAAACAGACACAGGGACAGACAAAATCAGCGTTATATAAATAGATAAGGTAGATTGACAGTTAATGATCCTCTATGGAAATACATGGGAATCATAAGGTAAGGGACTGTACCGTGTACAGTAATTGATCCTCTACTGGAATACAAACAAAAGGTTGTACCAGTACGTAATGATTATCACGGAAAATAACAAACGTTTGTTTAAGAAATGCTCGTTCTTTGTTTTGAAACACGAAGGCTGGGTTTTTTTTTTGCTCCCATACGGACTTATTCAAAGTCGCGTTGCCGATGGATGATGATAACGTAAAGATATTGTAAGAACAGGGTCTGTGAACACCAACTTTGGACGTGTCAATGACAGATGTTGTGTAGGCCTTACATGCCTCATTTAACCCCAAATCAGAAACGCCGCTTGACCACCGTCTCGCACCTGCGAGTTTGTCTGTGTTTTCGTGTATGTGGTCCGATGTTTCCAGTTTTTGTCACGACGGCAAATGCGCGTCACGTGATCGCCGAAACCGGGGACGAGCCTGCTGTTTGTAGGGACAGCATAGGGGTATTGATGAACCAAATTTGGTTGGGATCAGCCTCTAAAACTGTGAGGTCGTGTTATAACGCGAACAGAACAGACAGACAAGGACAAACTGAGCTTCACATTAAATATATGGCATACACTGAGCGAGAGAGGAAGGCGAGAGAGAGAGAAGGAGGGAGAGGTGACGGGGAGATGAGGTGATGAAGCGAGGAGAGGAGAGAGAGAGCAGAGAGGTGTATGATTTATTCAACAAATGTTGTTTATGGCACTGCAGCCAAAAAACCGGGCGGGCGCTGTGAATTTGAGTTGCACGCCATCTCTCTCTCTCTCTCCTCTCTCTCTCGTCTCTCTCTCTATGGTATGTGTGTGTGTGTCGTGTGTGTGTGTTGGTGTGATATTCAACCTACTGGGTTCCTATGCACTTCAGGGGAGACCACCTCTTGGGTCCTATGCACTTGCAGTGACAGACACCCCAGTCATCTCCAGCAGTACCTGAACCCCAGCCTGGCTATGTGTGAGGAGAAGGAGATAGAGAGAGAAAGAGAACGCAGGAGGAGGGCGGGAGGAACAAAGAGAGACACGGAGAGAAGAAGTGACCTGTACATGTAACTTGACAACGGGGTAGCCAGCGGGGACCAGGGACGACTGCGATGGGTTCATGGAAAGTACCACTGGCACTACAGGGCCATTTGAGGATGGGCAGTTTATGGGTTTTGCGGCACTCTGGACAGTGAGGCCAGAACAGAGGTTTGAAGAAATCATTTCACGGTGAATTAAACTGCGGGGTCTGTAGGTCGGATCCTGGATCACTGGACACATCACGGGACAAGGGGGAACTTCCACCCCCACTGCGAAGTAGCATGTTGTAAGTAGAGTAGTTGGGGATAGTGGTCAATGCAGTTCTAATATGGCCGGTATTATGTTACCTGCGCAAAACGAAAAATTGATTATGACCCGGAGAAACACTTGGGGAGGGGGGGACATTGAATGAATCTAAATGAATCATATACCAGAAGAACCCCAATGTGACGACAAGGCAGGGCATATGAAATTGAACGATGTTTGTTAAATTCAAATACGAAGAAGCTATGTGACTGAAAGGGGAAAAGTACGGGTCTTTGCTTTTGTTAGAGATGTGCGCAAAATAGGAAATATGTTAAAACCACATGCACCAACATAGCACGAAAGACGACGGAAAGACACAAGACCAACAGACATAAGGAAAGGACAAGGAAAAGCAGACAGGACAGGGACAGACCAGGGGAAACACACACACACACACACA
>JADBJO010031711.1:0-2500 GCA_016801955.1 Conus betulinus | reverse complement strand
TGTTTGTGGCCGCCTTTTCCGATTGTCTCAGTGACAAGGGAGTGGTTATGGGTGATGGTGGACCCAAGTTAGGTGAATTGATGGATGGCATCGAGCTCAGTCATCAGTGCTGATGGCTGGATGGTGACGGCGTGTCTTGACCCAGGACGTTTGTCTTCTTTAGGCTGATAGTCAGACCAAAGTCTTTGCAGGCCTGGAAGAAACGATCCATCAGCGACTGCAATTCCCGCTGGGTGGGGGTCGCATTATCAGCAAACAGCATATCTCTGATAAGGGCTTTCTGCGTGGTCTTAGGCGGGCGAGACTGAAAGACCTGCCATCTGATCTGGTCTGCAGGTGGAACCCCTCTTGCGCATGCCTCAGGAGGAGAGCAAACAAGATCCCAAAGAGGGTGTGGGCAAGGACGCAGCCTTGTTTGACGCTGCTGCTTATGTCGATGGGCTTAGAGTGGCTGCCAGTAAAGTGCACGGTCCCCTTCATGTTAGAGTGGAAAGACTCAATTAAGCTGTGCAAATCGGGGGGGGGGGGGGGGGGGGGGGGGGGGGGGGGGGGGGGGGGGGATTTGCAGGTTGGGGGGGGGGGGGGAGGCATCCGATTTTTCGGACTTGAAAAGACCATCTCTGCAGACAAGGTTGAAGGCCTTGTCGAGGTCGATGAATGCGGCATACCGGGGCATCCGCTGCTCTGTGCATTTCTCCCGGAGTTTGGCGAAGGGAGAGGACCATGTCTTACTGCGGACTTCTCTGCTCGAAAGCCACACTGTGATCCCGGGTAGACACGTTCAGCCAGCTTCTGCAGGCAGATCAGGAGGACCCAAGCCTAGACTTTGCCGATGATGCTAAGAAGAGAGATGCCTCTGTAGTTATTGCAGTTGCTCCTCTCGCCCTTGTTTTCGTGCAGGGTGACAATCATGGCGTCTCACATGTCCTGCAGTACAGCTCCCTCATTCCAGCACTGACAGAGGACTGCTTCCAAAGCGCGCAGAGGGGTAGTCTTCGAGTCTTTGATGAGGTCTGGAGGAATACCCCCCCCCCCCCCTCCCCCCCCCCCCACAGTTTTTCACTCACTCTTTTTTCTCCCCCTTTCTCTCTATCTTCTTCTCTCTCACACACTTCTACTACCCCCCCCCCACCCTCCCCTTTCAACCCATTCTCTCTCTCTCTCTCTCTCTCTCTCTCTCTCTCTCTCTCTCTCTCTTGCACTTCATCTCCCTATTCCTTCCGTCATTTTTCCAGACATGATTTCGGTACCATTTTGGGTCAGGTCCCTTTCGTTGTGATCCACTTTCCCATGAGTCTCCCCTTAAGCTGTCTACCCAGAGTTCATAGTTCATCCCTATCCCCCACCTCCCGGATTTTTCTTCTCCCCCACCCCTCCCCTGCCTTCTTCCCCGCCCCCCCTCCTCATCTCCCTCTCATACCCACCATGCCTCATATCTTAAATACAATTTTGATAATCTTAATGGAAATGTTAGTCCAGTTATGGTGTGTGTTGGTTTGCAGCCTTCCCTGAGGAAGCCTTGAATTAAAACGCTCAACCGGAAAGGGAGCGAAATAAGTTTAAAAAATATGATTAAAAAAAGGAGATTAAAAAACCAACAACTTGCTTTGAGCTCTTTGCTCTCGTCAGGGTATATATATATACCTGTAATGAACAATATAAAAAATCATGAACAATATAAAAAATGTCCTTAAAAATCTAAAAGCGCTCGACCAACTAGGGAGCAACATCTGTTAAAAATATTGTTAATAATGAAGCATAAAAACAAATATATATATATATATATAATATATATATATATATATATATATATATGATTGATGGCGATGATAATGATGAAGATCACTAGTGGTGGTGAAGGAGCTCGTGTTAATGTTGTTGTTGTCGTCGTCGTCGCAGTACTATTTTGTAGTAGAAGCGGCAGCAGCAGCAGCAGCAGCAGCAGCAGCAGCGGCGGCGGCGGCGGCAGCTGTAGTAGTTAGAAGTAGTAGTAGTAGTAGTAGTAGTAGTAGTAGTAGTGTTATTATTCCACCTCTCTCTCTCTCTCTCTCTCTCTCTCTCTCTCTCTCTAACCTCTCTCCATTTTCCTGTTAATAATCATTCACCATTTCCTGTTTCCCCACCATTCAACATTGCCCCCATTCCCACCCCCACACTTATTGATTGATTGATTGATTTGTCTGTTTACTTTTTAACTCCTGCCCTCCAGATGCACCTGCCATCAGCTTACATCCTGCAGATGACAAACAGATGTGTCATGACGTCAGACACCACCTCCTGCCACGTCACTGAAGGTCAACGGGTTCACGCTGTGTGACGTCGACAGCAACCCTGATCCAAGAGCTTGCATCTGGAGTGTCCCATCTGGGTCAGACATTGACCTTGACAGCGGACCTGACCTTGACAGTTGTGGTCAGTCAACAGAGGACTCACCAGTGGGGTTAGTACAGGTCCAGGTGGAGACAACCCAAAACCTGACAACAGTGATGGTCGTTCTGCC
>JADBJO010031710.1:10000-16463 GCA_016801955.1 Conus betulinus | reverse complement strand
GGGGGGGGGGCGGCAAGTGAATCAGTATGCTGTGGGTTAATTAGTTTCTTACCTGAAACACAGTGCGGTGGAAGGTCTATTTGAAGGCTGTTGTTTAAAGTTTTATGAAGACAGTGTTAGTTTAATGAGAAGAAACAGAGCTCCAGTATGCTTGATAGACCTGATCAACGTTTTAGTATGTCAACTATGAATGTTGAAGCTCTGTTTTTGGAAGGCTAATGAAGTATGACAGAACTAACATCACTTAATGAGGAACAGAGGTCAACGATAGATTGGTACTTGAGAGACTGATCAAGGGTAGTATTTTAGCATACATTTTGAAGTTCTGTGTGGAAGGTTTATAAAGCATTGGTCGTCTGGGCTATAAGCAACATTATCTTATCTTATAAAGCATGAGTCTGTGACAGAACTAAATCAGTTTTTAAAGAGAAACAGAGCTCAATAGTAGATTTATCTTTGATAGGGTGATCAAGGGTAGTATTGTAGTATTTTTGGAATTCTGTTTGAAAGGCTGATTAAATATGACAGAACATATCAGTTTAAGAGAAACAGAGCTCAACAATAGATTGATACTTGATAGAGGGAGCAAGGGTTGTATTTTAGTATTTTTGATTGAAGTTCTGTTTGGAAGGCTAACAAAGCATGGCAGACCGTACAGCAGTTTGTTTGAGCTCAGTGATACTTAGTAGACCGATCAAGATTTGTGTTTTAGTAATTTTTGAAAGTTTTGTTTAGAAGGCTAATAAAGTATGACAGACTGTGTATCAGTTTATGAGAAAACGGAGCTCAGTGATATTGAATCGACCGGATCAAGGATAGTGTTGTAGTATTTTCACAGCTTGAAGAAAGTCCTAGTGAGTGACCTGTGGTGGGTCCTCTTCAGCAAAGATAAACAAAATTTAGGACAATGAAAACGAAGAATGAGCAATCACTTCTGAAATGTAAAATGTTGTGTTTTCAACACAAGGCTAAAGAATAAAGTATTTAGGTACAGTGTTTCCGACCACAACAAATTTTCCTGCTGTGCTTATGTAGGCTAGATCAGTTCTTCATGATTAGATTTATCAACTATTCAGTTTTGTTTTCGTCAGTTAGTTTTTAAATAGACTGGTTTGAAACACATGAAATGTAAATCCCTTGAGACATTGTGAATGTGTGCTTGTGTGAATAGAGTGTGTGATTAGCATGTGTGTGTGATACATCTGTCTATGTAAAAAAATGAAATATGTATGTATATTTTTTTTAACTATTAGTGTGTGTGTGTGTGGGGGGGGGGGGGGGGGGGGGGGGGGGGGGGGGATACATGCACAAATATTCTTTTTTATATGTGTTAGTAACTAATTTTTTCACATGAAGTAATTTTAGACTAGTCATTGTTTTGTAAGATGATTGCATCTATCAAGTGATGACCCTGTTTTGACAGGAGCATGTCAACTTGCGCTCTTTAACTTTACAATTTTGATTACACTCATCAATCACCATTCACAAAGACATAAAAAAAGAAAAGAAAAAGAAAGAAAGGAAAAAAGAAAACAGAAAAAACGGAAAAAAACAGACATGTCCCAGCACTGTGGCCCAGAAGAAGCTTTTTGAAATGCAGTAAGAAAACAACACAACAAACAACAACAACAACAAACCACTAGAAAACAATCCCAGCAATCAGGATTTATTCATTAGGAAAGCACCGCCACTGCGTGAGTGCTTGCAATTTTCATGTATTTGTGGGCATGTGTTTGTGTGTGCTTGTGTCTGTGCGAGTGTGTGTGTGTGTGTGTGTTTGTGTTTGTGTGTGTGTGTGTGTGTGTGGTGTGTGTGTGTGTGTGTGTGTGTGTGTGCACAAGAAAGAGAGAGAGAGAGAGAGAGTCATGTACAGTGACTATTGCCTTTAAAACTACATACTATTTCTCAACCACAGTTGCACACAGTCATGCACACATACACAACACAACGCACGCCACGCGCACGCACGCACGCAAGTATACACACAACACACACGACGCATTGCACGCTACTCGCATGCCGCGCAACGGCATGCACGCACACACACATAACACACACAAACTTTCACATACCTACAACACCCCACATACGTTACACACAAGCACACTGAAGCACACACACACCTTACACACAGTCACACACACACCAGCACACACCACAACACACAGGACCCAATCACCCCCACACCCCACACACAACACACACACACACCACACACTACACACTACCACTCCACCCATTTACCCCACATATATCTATACAACACACACGCACACAGACACACCAACCACATACCACACCAAAACGCACACACACAACACATTTTACACCCTATCACAACGCACGACCCCACACACCACACACACACACACACACACACACACACACACACAACACACACACACTTGGACATACACTGAGCACACACTGATCTGTAGTTGGGCACGCACACAGACATCAACAACAGTCCTCGAGTAAACCCCACAAGTGTAGAAGGTGTGAGCACTACACACCCGTGGTCTATCACAATCGAAAATTGTGTTGTGTTGGCAGTGTCTCCATCCAGTGTGAACCAATTGTGAAAAGATGATCCGCCCTCGGAAAACCCAAGTGTGGGAAGGGCTGGACTAAATGGTGCGCGGAGGTGAACGGAATGTGTGGGTTGTCTGGTGTGTATGTCTGTCTCTCCTGTCCAAACAATCCGGATTCCGTTGAGGGAACTAGCTGGGGCGTTGACTAAACTAGACATCTCTGGGTTCTGTCTGTATGTCTGTCTGTCTATGTCTGTTTCTCTGTCTAAGTGGCCTGTATGTCCTGTCTGTTTCTCTAACGTGTCCTGTCTGTGTCTGTTCTAACTGTCTGTCTGTATGTTGGTAGTCTAAAATGCCTTATTCTGTCTGTCTTTACTGTCTGTTTGTTTGTCAGTCTGTCTGTCTGTCGGTCTGCTCTAATCTCTGAATATTTCATCTATGTCTTCTTACTGTCTGTTTGTCTCTGTCTCTCTTTTGGTCTATCTTCCCCCCCTCCCCTCTCTCTCTCTCTCAGTCACCCTCATCGTTCTCTCTCTCTTTAGTCGCTCACTCTCTCTGACTGATTGTCCTCTCATCACCCCACTCTACATAACTCTCTCTCTCTCTGTCTCTCTCTCCTCTCTCTCTCTCTCCTCTCTCTCTCCTCCTCTGTGAGGCTGGCGACAGCTGGACAGGCCATCATGGCTGGTCTGTAGTTGACGCCTCGCTCTCTGGTTTCCTGCTCACCAGTCTTGTGTTTGTCCCCTGTCAGGTCCTTCTTCGTCCTGGCACTTGTTCTATTCGGGTTCATGATGACGTGGGAACACTCTCTTTTGGCTTTGTGTGTGTGGCTGTGGTGAGTGTTGTGTGTGAGGTGTGGGTGTGGGGGTGTGTGTGTGTGGTGTGTTGTTCGTGTTGTGTGTGGGTGTGGTGTTGTGTGTGTTTGTGTGTGGCATTGTGGGTGGACTGGCGTGACCTATCGGCTCCTTGTTCATTGCGTATCTAGTCTGTCTGTCCTGACTATCTGTATCAAACTCTACTTTCTGCCTGTCTGTCGGTCTATAGGAGACTCAGTCTATCTATCAATAGTAGCCTTATATCGAATCCTATCGCTCTGTTCAAAAGCTACCTCTGCATCTCTCTTTCTGTCATAAGAAATATCTCGTCAATTCTACATCGTTATCGGGCAGAATCTCTCTCTCTCTCTCTCCATGATCTCTCTCTCTCTCCTCCTCGGCATCCTCTCTCTCTCTCTCTCGCGTCTCTCTCTGTCTGCTGTCTCTCTGTCTCTAGCTCTCTCACTCTCGTCTTTCTCTGTCCTATCATTCCTTCTCTATCTGTCTGTCTCTATTTCTCCTCTCCTCTCTCCCTCTCCCCTTCTCTTATTCCCTCCCTCTCCTCCCGTCCTCTCTATCTCTCTCCAGCCCCGATATGGCCATTTTGTGGTCGGCTGGGCTATAAACATCATTATCTACCCTCTCTCTCCCTTTAGATCCCGCATTCTATCTGTCAGTCTGTCTTCCGCGCCTATCCTCTCTCAAAAAAAAAATCTCTGTCTGTCTGTCTGTCTGTCTCTGTCTGTCTGTCTGTCTGTCTATCTCTATCTATCTATCCATCTATCCCATCTATCCATCCTCCATAGCCATCCATCCATCCATCTGTAATCTTTTGTCTATGTTTTTTTGGATGGGAGTCATTTGTTTAGATTGTCATGGCCTTTGGGAATTCGATGTTGGCTCTTCGATCAGCTTAGCTGAATAATGTTTCTGCTGTGTGATGTGTGGGTGGTGTGAGTGTATGGTGGTTGTGTGTGGGGTGTGTGTGTGTGTGTGTGTGTGTGTGTGTGTGTGTGTGTGTGTGTTAGGGGGTGTTGTGTGTAGGTGTGTGTGTGTGTGTTTGTGTGTGTGATTGTGTGCAGGTGTGTGTCTGTGTAGTGGGTGTGTGTGTGTGTGTGTGTGGCACGAGGTATTAACAAGAAGAAAATGACCTAAATGTCAATGTCAGAAGTTATATATTATCATATCGTACTGATAATAGTGACTGATATCGTACTGATAAGACCGATATCGTACTGAAATTAATGAACATGGCTTTGCCATACCATCTGCATCTCCAGCCTCACTCCCACACTTCCACACAACAAGTGGCTCTTGCTTGCCCACGCTCTCTCGGTTGGTTCACTCCTCCCCCCCTCCCCCCCCATCTCACCCCCCCCCCCCCCCTAATCCCCTCTCCACCTCTCCTCACGATAGCGTTGAACATTTTGTATGCGATGTATTCTGTTCCTTATTTCGTCTCTGCTTCTTCACTTCCGCCTCCCCCTCCTCCTCCTCCTCCTCCCTCCTCCTGCTCCTCCTCCTCCTCCTCCTTCGTTGTCGTCGTCGTTTTCCTTTGTCGTCTTCTCTCGTCTCCTCCTCCTCCTTGTTCGTCGTCTGTATGCTTTCTTCTTCTTCTTCTTCTTCTTCTTCTTTCTTCTTCTTCTTCTCTCTCCTCCCACCTGCTCCTCCTCCGCTTCCTCCTCCTCCTGCTCCTCCTCCTCGTCGTCCCTCCTCCTCCTCCCTTTGAATTCAGCTTAAGCGTTTATTTATGTGTCTGGCGTGAACAGGGAAGTAACTCCATTTTGACATTGTGTTACCTGAGAATCACCCCTTCTTCGTGTTCCCTCCCTCTTCGTCCCTCCCCTCCGCCCCTACCCCTTCCTGTTACTTTCCCGTTCCTTGTCCGGGCAGAGCGTAAATTCCGTTTTGCCCTCTCCATTGTTTTCTTTCTGTCTCTGTCTGTCTGTCTGTCTGTCTGTCTGTCTCTCAGATTCCGTTTTTTGCCCTTTCCATTGTTCTCTCTCTGTCTGTCTGACTGTCCTCTCTATCTGTCTCTCAGATTCCGTTTTGCCCTCGCCATTGTTCTCTGTCTGTCCTCTGCCTTTCTGTCTCGCTGTCCTGTCAGTCTCTCTGTCGGTCTCTCTGTCTGTCCCCCTCTGTCTGTCTGTCCCTGTCTGTCTGTCTGTCTGTCTGTCTGTCTCTCTCTCTCTCTCTCTCTCTCTCTCTCTCTCTCTCCTCCCCTCTCCTCCCCTCTCCCACCATCCATCTCTCTCCTCCCCGATCTCTCTCTCTTCCCGTCCTTCTAGGAGTAAGTTACAGTCATGTCGTTTCGCCTTCCGCTGCCCCTCCTCCCCCCCCCCCCCCCCCCCCCAACCCCACCCGCCCCCCCCCCCCCCCCCCCCCCTCTCAGCCGTGTCAGTTTGTCCTTTCCTTGACACCCCCTCCTCCTCCCCCTTCCTCCTCTTCCTCCTCTCCTCCTCCTCCTCCTCCTCCTCCTAGGCATTAGACTAATTTTAGTCCATGTAATGGAATGTCGTATTTCATGGCACACAGAGCATGACTTGTCATTTAAAACAGAAATGAGTGGAGATATCAATATTCAGTTTTATTTCCCTTCATTTCATTACTAGAGGATGGGAGTTTCCTTGTTTGTTTGTTTGTTTGTTTTTGGCTGTTGTTTCTGTTTGTATGTTTGTTTTTTGAATGGCTACCAATATTGTTGATTTATAACGGTTGGCACTCTGGTTGTGTCATTGAGTGCTGCACAACTGGTTGCGTCATAGGAGTGCTGCACAAACTGGTTGTGTGATTGAGTGCTGCACAACTGGTCGCGTCCATTGAGTGCTGCACAAAACTGGTCGCGTCATTGAGTGCTGCACAACACAACTGGTAGCGAGTCATTGAGTGCTGCACAACTGGTCGCGTCATTGAGTGCTGCACAACTGGTCGCGTCATTGAGTGCTGCACAAAACTGGTCGCGTCATTGAGTTGCTGCAACAACTGGTCGCGACACATTGCGAACAGTGGTTGCTGCACAAACTGGTTCGCGTTGTGTGATTGAGTGCTGCACAACTGGTTGTGTGATTGAGTGCTGCACAACTGGTCGCGCCATTGAGTGCTGCACAACTGGTGCGT
>JADBJO010031709.1:0-16464 GCA_016801955.1 Conus betulinus | reverse complement strand
ATGGATTGTGGTTGAATACAATAGGTCAGTTGCTTGAATGTGCACCTTTGTATTTAAGAAAGTTACTGCTGATGTTACTTCAGACAGATGCTGATGGTTACTTCAGACATGCTGATGTGACTTCAGACAGATGCTGATGCTGATGTGACTTCAGACAGATGCTGATGTTACTTCAGACAAGTCCAGTCATTGAAAACGGAGTCGTGTGGGGGGTTTTTTTTGTTGGCCCAAATTCACTTTATCATCAAGAAAATACTGTTGTGTCTTCAGACCTTTAAACCTCTCTCATAACATTCGTCAGAATTATTCTGCAATAGCAGTGAGTTGCAAATTCTATGAAGTGATGGGAGTTTGTTTTAAAATGTGTTTTAACATGTTGACGAAGGGCACCTGTTCCGTTTTAAAGTCATGACGTCAGTGTGAGTGACTTCAGAAAGGCCATCACTCTGTTTCAACTGATAACTCGAGAGCTGCGTTTCACTGCAATGGTGATGGTCAGCTTGCGGCTGGATTGTGGGCAGCAATGGGATGGAGTTCACCTGGAAGTACTGTCCAGCGCCAAGCTGTGGATGAAGAGAAATCAAAACACACTGTGGCTTTAGCTGGCTGTGTTTATAGACGAATGCTAACGCATCGATTGATCTTTTACTGTGTACAAGTTTAAAACGGGAGAACGCTACAGTCCAAAATTTTCTTTCCTTTTTTTTTTAGTAGATGATTTTACTTTTGCTGATGCAAGTTTTGTTTTAAGACTGCTTTTGTCTATCCTGATTGTGTGTTGACAGAAGCAGTTTGAATGGAAATCAAAAACGTGTTGAAGGGGATGAAAAAAAATGGTAAAGAAACTGATCCCTGATGTTGTGTGTGTGCGTGTACGCGCGTGTGTGTGTGCGCGCGCGTGTGTGTGTATTTCTGCGGGTGTGTGTGTGTGTGCATGTGCGCGCGCGCGCGCGCGCGCGCGCGTGTGTGGTGTGTGTGTGTGTGTGTGTGTGCTTTATGCGTGCATGCGGGTGCGCGTGTTTGTGTGTAAAGATTTCTCTCTGCATAGTCTGTCGGTCTCCTCACTGGGCCTATTGTCGATGATGATTTTTAGTCAAGCTGATTAAAAGCATTAAGTCACCTTTGCAGATTAATGGTCTGCCGGCATTTCAAATGGCCATTTACCAACAATACAGCGAACTCACACAGAACGACGCCAGTATCCATCCTCTCCCCTGTCTTCACTTCCGCCACGCCCCCACTGTTTTGACACACAATGAAAGGCTAGACATTCACATATCTTCCTATCACTGCTGTTTGGAAAGTTGATTTCTGAAGTTTGTGTAATGAAAATGAAGAAAGCTATGGCCTTATAAGATATAAACCAATTTATATTTCCAATTCACTGCGCCTTTTATAGTGTATTTCCTTAAACCCAAGTAGTCTACAATTCATTAATTGTGCATAATGTCCAAGACTGCTCGAAAATCGGCCAACGCCAGACAAATTCTGTAAGCAAGAAATCATGTAGATAGATTTCCCGAATGTAGACAGACAGTTCTATCAATTTCAATTAAACCTGTTGAGAAGTGGTTTCGACTGTCAGAAAAAAACGTGCAACATAATCGCCAACCAAAGTCTTGGTACTTTAAGCTTTAAGTGAGCAAAATGACATGGTTGACCAGGAGAACGAAGTTAACTTATCAGACAGCAAAACAGACACAGAACACTGAAGCAGAGCGCTTTGATCTCTTTGGGTTCTTTATTCAAGGACGCACAGACGCAAAACAAACAACAACAACAACAACAAAATACCAAGGTACAAGCTCGGCAGGGTGGCCATGTTTCTTCCAGTAAACAGGAAATGTGCTGCTGAGGGTTATGTTCTCTTGAGTTGAGCCGACGTTAGTACACGCAGCATTAAAAAGTTGCAGTGAGAAGGGTTTAGAAACCGATGGAACAATTACTGAATAATACAGAGATAAATTAATAAGGCAATGCATAAAAAAAACAGGAATACATTTTGAAATCAAAGAATAATAGTAAAAAAAAAATAATAGAGAAATACATGTGAACTTTTCATGCACGACTTAAAAGATGATACATTCATTCAATTCAGTATGCAAAATTTTTCGTCATTGCTGCCATCATCAAGAAGCAGCAACAGCTGCAGCAGCAACAGCAGTACCACCACCACCACCACTACCACCACCACCACAACCCACCACACCACCACAACAGTCATAGTAAAGAAAAAATCTGAGCGATTTTTTTTTTTACTTTTAAGTAAGCTCTACAAACAAAAAATATACAAATTCCTCCCACCCCCATCCCCTATCCCCCTCCTCTATAAAAGACAAAAGCTGCCACTGCTGACAGAAGGTAGAACTCAATACACACACACAGTGTGCCAACAAGTCCTCATCCCCACCCCACCCTCTTTCTGAAAGACAGAAACATTCACTGATTACAGACAAAGTGTACAAACATACTCCTGCCCTCCCGTACCTACCTGTACACACTCTACATCCATGACTATGGCTAATGCCATAAAAAATACAGTAACGAAAAGGATAATCAGAAAATGGGGCACCACCTGAATAGTCCCCCTCTCCCCTCCCCCCATCTGAAGAGGGCACCCCCTCCCTTCCATTCTCTGAAAGACGGAAACAGTCACTATACACAGACAGTAGAACTCCATACAAAAAGTTTACCAGGAACACGCCTCCCATCCTCTTCCCACCCTCTACACACTCCACATCCATATCAGTGATAAGGTCTATGAACATACCGTAAACAACACAATAACCAGAAAGTGGGACATCGCTTAAATAGGCTACCCCTCCCTCATATCCTCTGAAAACACAGAAACACTACAGTCATTGCACAGAGATTGTAGAAATACGTACATACATTGTACCAAAAATGACCCTTGTGCATCCCCTGAAAGACAGAAATAGCCAATGCTTGTAGATAGTTCAACACCACACACACACACACACACACACACACACACACACACACACACACACACACACACCACACACACACGCACACGCACACACACACACACACACACACAGAGTGTACCAACGGTAATCCTCTGCTTCCCCGCACCCCCACCCCACCCCCCGTCCACAATCTACATCCATAACAATGACAAACACCATAGAAAACATACTAAATTAAAACATATATATTCAAAAATACGACAGCCCCTAAACAGAGCGCCCTCCCTCCCATCCTCTGAAAGGCACAAACACTCATCACTGCTTACAGACTGTTGATCTCCTCACAAAGAGTGGAACCAACAACATCCCTCTCGCACGCTTCCCGCCTGTAAGAAGGGACACCCCTTTTGCTCCCCCCTGGAAGATAGAAACAGATACTGCTGCCCACAGATGGTCGAACTGCATCCCAAAAAGTATGCCAAAAATACCCCCGCTCATTCTACATCCATATCAATGAGGAAGATCTTCAGAAAACATACTGAAGCAAATACAATTACCAGAAAATGGAGCACCCCTTAAAAATAGGGCATACCCCTCTTCCTTTCTATAAAAAAAACTGAAACAGATAATGCTAGCAGACAGCACAACTCCATACACTATACAGACAATGCTAGCAGACAGCACAACTCCATACACTATACAGACAATGCTAGCAGACAGCACAAATCCATACACTAAACAGATAATATTAGCAGACAGCACAACTTCATACACTATACAGACAACGCTAGCAGACAGCACAACTCCATACACTAAACAGACAATGCTAGCAGACAGCACAACTCCATACACTAAACAGGCAATGCTAGCAGACAGCACAACTCCATACACTATACATATGATGCTAGCAGACAGCACAACTCCATACACTATACATATGATGCTAGCAGACAGCACAACTCCATACACTAAACAGGCAATGCTAGCAGACAGCACACACTCCATACACTAAACATACAATGCTAGCAGACAGCACAACTCCATACACTATACATATGATGCTAGCAGACAGCACAACTCCATACACTAAACAGGCAATGCTAGCAGACAGCACAACTCCATACACTATACATATGATGCTAGCAGACAGCACAACTCCATACACTATACATATGATGCTAGCAGACAGCACAACTCCATACACTAAGCAGGCAATGCTAGCAGACAGCACAACTCCATACACTAAGCAGGCAATGCTGGCAGACAGCACAGCTCCATACACTATACATATGATGCTAGCAGACAGCACAACTCCATACACTAAGCAGGCAATGCTAGCACAAGGACGGCACAGCCCTGTTAGCATCACAACACTACAGGCCTACCTGAAAATCCCTTAAACACCACTTCTACGCTGATGACACCCAACCTTGTGACAGTGACTCACCCGACAATGTACAGACCCTCTTGACTCGCACATCGGACTGTTACTCTGACGTTGAGAACAGAATGACAAATAACAAACTTCAGCTCAATGACGACAAGGCAGAAGCAATTCTGATCAGCACACGTCAAAAGCCCTCTCATCTGCACCCCCCTCTCTTCTCTTCATCTATGCAACACATCCATTCCAATTTCCGACTCGCCAAGAATCTGGGTGTCCACCTTGATTCTACCCTTTCCATGCAAAACCTTGTGACCCAAACCGCCAAATCTCGCTACTACCACCTTCGTCGCATCAGCCTGATCAGAAAACATCTTTTCTACCGAAGCAGCTGTCAAACTTGTCCTCTGTTTCATTATGTCTCGTATCGACTACTGTAACTCACTCCTTTCTGGTGTCAGTGAATCCTCTATTCACACCCTACAACACATTCAAAACAATGCCGCACGCCTTGTACTCAAGAAGAAAAGACTGACCACATCTCCCCTCTTCTGTCACAACTTCACTGGCTTCCTGTATCGAAACGCATACACTTATAAACTCGACACTATCTGTTACAAGTCCCTCCACAATGCAGCCCCTGACTATCTAACCAGTTTACTCAATATCTACACACCCTCACGCACCCTCCGGTCTTCCTCTGGTCCTTCACTTTCCGGATTCCACGTACCAAACTCAGTACTTTGGCCCACGTGCCTTCTCTGTTTCTGGCCCACTCTCCTGGAACAAACTTCCACTCTCTGTCCGTCAACTGCCTACTTTCTCTTCCTTTAAGACTGCTCTTAAAAACTCTTCTCTTTTCTTCTTCGTAATAGTCCTCTCCACGTGTGTGTGTGTGGGGGGGGGGGGGGGGGGGGGGGGGGGGAATGCATTCAGCAACATCTGTACATAATGTTTCTTCTTTTTGAATTAGTTGTGTTTAGAGCCATACGGCCCACAGCGTGTGGGTGTGTGTGCATTAATATTTCTGGTTTAACATTTATTTTGTACATGATTTTCCTTTCTATTCCTTTGTTTAGAGCCATAACGCATTGCAGGTGTGTGTGGGTGTGTCTACGTGAGTGTGTGTGTGTGTGTGTGTGTGTGCATATTTCCCCCCGTGCGCTTAGAGTTGATTTTATCAAGATTTTGTGCATTACAAATACCATAATTGTTATCAATTATTATTATTATTACTATTAATGCTAGCAGACATCACAAATCCCTACACTATACAGACAATGCTAGCGGACATCACAGATCCATACACTATACAGACAATGCTAGCGGACATCACAGCTCCATACTCTATACAGGCAATTATAGCAGACAGCACAACTCCATACACTAAACAGGCAATTATAGCAGACAGCACAACTCCATACACTAAACAGGCAATGCTAGCAGACTGCACAACTCCATACACTAAACAGGCAATTATAGCAGACAGCACAACTCCATACACTAAACTGACAATTATAGCTGACAGCACAACTCCATACACTAAACAGACAATTATAGCAGACAGCACAACTCCATACACTAAACAGACAACTATAGCAGACAGCACAACTCCATACACTAGACAGACAATTATAGCAGACAGCACAACTCCATACACTAAACAGACAATTATAGCAGGCAGCGCAACTCCATACACTAAACAGACAATTACAGCAGACAGCACAACTCCATACACTAAACAGACAATGCTAGCAGACAGCACAACTCCATACACCAAGTGTTCCAACGATGCCCTTCCTTCTCACATTTTCAGAAAGTCAGAAACAGCCACTTCACATAGACAGTGGACCTCTATACACACTGTATATCAACAACGCTTGGCCTCCGTGCCACACCTTACCCTCTGAAAGTCAGAAAGAGTCACTTCACATAGACAGTGGGACCTCTATACACACTGTATATCAACAACTCTTGGCCTCCGTGCCACACCTTACCCTCTGAAAGTCAAAAGAGTCACTTCACATAGACAGTGGACCTCTATACACACTGTATATCAACAACTCTTGGCCTCCGTTCCACGCCTTACCCTCTGAAAGTCAGAAACAGTCACTACCCATGAACAGTTGAACTCCAGACAGAAAATGTACCAGCTGATACCATCCCCTTCACCTCGCCCTCCCCCCTCCCCTCTACACACTCTACGTCTATATCGATGGGAAAAAACACATTGAAAAATACCAAAGCAAAATGAATAATCAGAATTTGGAGCGTCATTTCCATAGGGCACCCCTCCTTTTCATTCTATAAAAACAGACAGAAACAGCCACTGCTGACAGACATTAGAAATGAAGTCAAAAAGTGTATCAACACTATCCGTCCCCTTCTCCCCACCCTCTGCATTGTGTATCAACACTATCCGTCACCCTCTCCCCACCCTCTGCATTGTGTATCAACACTATCCGTCCCCTTCTCCCCACCCTCTGCATTGTGTATCAACACTATCCATCCCCCCTCTCCTCACCCTCTGCATTGTGTATCAACACACTCCGTCCCCCTCTCCCCACCCTCTGCATTGTGTATCAACACTATCCATCCCCCTCTCCCCACCCTCTGCATTGTGTATCAACACTATCCTCCCCCTCTCCCACCCCTCTGCATTGTGTATCAACACTATCCGTCCCCCTCTCCCCACCCTCTGCATTGTGTATCAACACTATCCATCCCCCTCTCCCCACCCTCTGCATTGTGTATCAACCACTATCCATCCCCCTCTCCCCACCCTCTGCATTCTCTGCTTCCACAACTCTGACAACGTTGGAACAAATACGATCATCAGAAAGTGTGGCGTCCCTTTAAATAGGACATCCCTCCCTCTCGTCCTATCAAAAACATCAGTTGCCACTGCACTCAAAGAGGACACCTTCGTACAGTGTACCACCTCCCTCTCGTCTGAGAAATGGAAACAACCACTGTTCACAAGCGGCACTCCATACACACGGGGTACCAACGATACCCTTTCCACTCCTCCCCCCCCCCCCCCCCCCCCTCTGAAAGACAGAAACGGCCGTTGCACAAAGATTGTAGAAACTCCATAACACATTGTGCCAATGATATTCCTCCCTTGCTTTCCCTTCCTTTTCTATGAAAAAAGCTTGTACCAAAAATACACACCTCCTCCCTCCCATCCCCTGAAAACCATATCTGGCCATTGCTGACAGACAGTAATTCCATACCCACATTGTACTTACAATAGCTCTCCTTTATCCCCCTCCCCTCTTTACACTCTACATCCATAACAATGGCAATGACGATATTAAAATACGTCCTCTGAAAAGGGATAATCAGAACATTGAGCAGCATCTAATTAGGGCACATTTCCCTTTCAATCTCTGAAAGACAGAAACAGCCTTTGTTCGTTCACAGACAGCAGGTTTAATTGGAGTTTTATTTTTGCAGCTAGTGCAGTAACATAAAGACGCAGTATTTGGAAGGGGAGGGAAGCCAGACGGGAGAAGGTGGTACAAGGAAAGGGATGGGGAGAGGGTCGGTGACGGGAATGGGCAAGAAAGTAGTCAATCACACACACACACAGAGAGAGAGAGAGAGAGAGAGAGGGGGGGGGGGTCTGAACGCGTTCAAGATGAACTTGTCAGCACGGTTTTAAACGTGTGTTTTCAACATAACAAGAACTGTCATCGAGAGCAGGACCTTTTTTTTTTCTGAGAGTTCATATTGTGGGTTCAGAGAACAACGACCACTTCTGTCTCATTTGTGACACTCGCCTAGTCCAAGTAGACCTGATCTTCGAATTTGCAGGTATGCAAGTTTTTTTCTTTTTTTTTTTTTTTTTTTTTTGGGGGGGGGGGGGGGGGGGACTTGCTTGTTCATTGTTTAGCTACTCATCTTTATGATTGCTATTTGGAATCTGAAATTTACAACAACAACAAAAACAACAACAAAAACATGCATAGAAATGTTTGCAAAAGAAAAAAAGGTGAGGTCTGCTATATCTAATACTCTCTAGCCCCTAGTCCATTCTCTCTCTCTCTCTCTCTCTCTCTCTCTCTCTCTCTCTCTCTCTCTCTCTCTCTCTCTGTCTCTCTCTCTCTCTCTCTCTCTCTCTCTCTGTCTCTCTGTCTCTCTCTCTCATTCTCTCTCTTTTTTGCTCGCTCCGTCTCTCTCATTCACTGTCTGTCTGTCTGACTGACTGTCTCTCTGTCTCTCTCTCTCTCTCTCTCTCTCTCTCTCTCTCTCTCTCTCTCTCTAACCAATCAAAGGTGGTAAATCTAGATTTAAATTGTCTAAAATATTGATTAAAAAGTATGACCATGTTTAAAACAATGTCATTATGTCCCATTGGATTTTTTAAATAGAAATTTCCCCAAGAACAATACAGTGGGGAAGAGGAGAAAAGCTTCCTAGCCGGTGGTCAAGCACCATCCCTTTGATTCCCGCCCAAACGGGTCAATTCTGTCTGTGAGTTTGTAACGCTAAGACAGGAACCGTTAGAGTTCACATTTAAAGGCCTGGTGCTCGATAACGATAACCGAATAACGCCGTGTGTGTGGGTGTGGGTGTGGGTGGGTGGTGGGGTGTGGGTGGGTGGGTGTGGTGGGGTGTGGGTGGGTGTGGGTGTGTAAGATGCAAGGGGGTGCTCTCAACTTAATCTTCTCTGTAGATTTTTTTTTTTTGCACAGACACACCAAATAGTAACGCATACGTCGTTTACGGGAAGGATGAAAGAAAGGAAGGGGTGTGTGATTCAGGTCGGGAAAGGTTAAGGCAGCAGAAGGAGGGGGACGTTCTGTTGTGGCACGGTGGACCCCGGTACTGACTGGACAAGAAGAATGAAAATAAAAGCAACTCACTGACACTGCCATCAAATGACTTGTTTGTATCAGGTCGTTTGCTCCATGCACGTAGCCAACAATGCTCAGGAACACGAACGCACCGCATCTTTGCGATGACTTCCATGTTCAGCTGAGGTAAACTAACAAGCCGCATGAAAAAATAACAAGAAATATCTTATTATTTTTGAGCGTGTACAAACGTAGCTTCACAGATATTTTCAATGTAAAATGTATCTCATTTTCTTCGTTTTATTCAAACAAAATGACATGTCATACATAAAACTAGGCGCAGCTAACTGTTTGACATACAATGCGTTTTGAAACCATTTCAGCATCGATCTGGTGCCTACCTGTAATGAGTGCTGTATCAGTTAGAGCCCCAACAGTGGGTTCTTCCATCAGTAATGGTGTGTCTCGGACATGGCTGACCTCTTAGGGCTCACTGCCCCTACACTGCTGGGTCATGCGACTTTGAGTCGGCATTTCTGTCATGTTTCCAGATACTTTCCATGACTGTGTCAGCATTTCCGTCATGTTTTCAGACACTTTACATGACTGTGTCAGAATTTCTGTCATGTTTCAGACACTTTACATGACTGTGTCAGCATTTCTCTCATGTTTCCAGACACTTCACATGACAGTGTGGTTGAAGTAAATGGAGTCATCATGGTCCAAGTTTAACAATTACTTGAAGAGTAGTGAGTGGCAGGGAGAATTATACAGCAGTGTAAGCATTTCCTTCTAGTCATGGAAAGATTTCCTTTTCGCACACTCTCCCCAACCTTTTTTCCCAGTCATATATTAAGGCTTCCACACACACGCGCGCGCGTGCGTGCGCGTGCGCGCGCACAGAGAGAGAGAGAGAGAGAGAGAGAGAGAGAGAGAGAGAGAGAGAATGAGATCGACTTCTTGTGTGACATGCGTGGAAAGCTTGCTGCAGGGTGTACAAACGTTGAACTAAAATAATCCATTACCAGACGATTAGCTCGGTGTTCCTTCAGCTGTCTTGTGCCACAGAAAAAGAGGGTAACTCGATGATACAATGGAAAGCGAAGCTTCAAACCACCTCCTTCCACCTGTAGGACACCATGCGGCAACGTTCTCCAAAACCCTTGCACAGACTAATCCCCACCCTGTTCCTTTCCCCCACCTCCAACAAAGACAAACGGGTCGACTGGTTGTTCAGAGGCGCCCATAGTCAAAGCGTTTAGAGTGGTTGCCTGAGAAGCTGAGGGTTGTGAGTTCGAACCCTCCATTGTGTTGGATTTTCACAGCTTGAAAACTTCCCGTCAGCCCATCGGTAACGGAGTTCTATTATTTTTTTTTATCTCTTTTTGGCTGTCCCACCTTCTGTGCCACATCAGTGGCACTGCACCCACGCTGCTCATTTGAGTCCCCCCGCCTCCACAGCCACAGTCACAGCTCAACCCATCTCGCCGCAGCCCCGGCACCGGCAATTCACAGGGAGCAGTCGTCAAAAGGCAACTCACCGGAGGAGGCACTGCACTGCTGCCGAGTCACTTCGGTGGTGTTCAGTGGTGTCTATTCTGATCCAACATACACAGGACACCACCTACTAAGCGAGCCTAATGACGACAATAATTGCTTTGTCGTGGAGTCAGCGTGAGTGAGCTCTCCGTCCGGAGGGCGCCACCACGTCGTCCGCCCAACGACAGCCCCCATGGACTTGCCAATACCGGTGACCCCCATGGAACCAAACTAAGGCACAGACATGGAGAAGACATCAAAACTGAGGTCCTCATGAGAGCGGGACATGAAGGGCCACAGAATTTGATACTTTTTTTTAAAAACTGCTGATCAATGTGGTCCCAGTCTTCCCAATTGATCTCGTACCAAACTCAGCTCTGGGTAGAATCCGGACAGGACAGGAAAAATCCCACACACGGTTCTGATGGGAATCGAACCCATGACCCTCCCAGTGGACAGGGGTCTGCGACGCTGACCACTTCGGCATGGCGGCTGGTGTAATGAGTGTTTGATTCAGGACAGGGACTGTCAAAGCAGCGGAAGGACAGGGATGGCCTCCACCTTCCGTTATGCGCTGTCCACACACATGGATCAACCTCCAACAGACCATCGACCCAACGGTCATCAGGCTATGGGTCTATAACTGTTGCTGACCCAACGGTCATCAGGCTATGGGTCTGTAACTGTTGCTGACCCAACGGTCATCAGGCTATGGGTCTGTCACTGTTACCAGATGTTCAGGAAGGGATGTAGATGTGAAAGAGACATGCTGTCCATCACTGAAAGTAAGGCAGCTGTGCAGCGTCTTTTCAGATGGCGACCACGAGGATTCTGGGTCATGTTATTAGTTCCCAGTGGAACATGGCAGGTACTTGAAGCTGGTACGGCAGCCTGAGTGTGGCGTGGGCATGGAATACTGGAATAAGGGATGGAAGAATATATGGCCACTGAGATGGCACAGAAGATGGTCCAAGAAAAAATGCCTGGATCACAGTCTCATAACATTTGGAATCAGATAAAAAAAAAAAAAATCATAAAAAAAACATGGGTATTTCTGCAAAGTGTGTGAAACACAATATTGCCTTTGGTGCTGTTTTAAGATTACACATAGAATGATGCACTGTCGTATGGTCAATTGAAGTGTGCTGCGAGAATTGCTATTGGTGTGTGTGTGTGTGTGTGTGTGTGTGTGTGTGTGTGTGTGTGTGTGTGTGTGTGTGTGTGTGTGTGTGTGTTGTCTGTCTGCCTCTGTGTGTGTGTCTATCTGTCTGTCTGTCTGTCTGTCTGTGTGTGTGTGTGTGTGTGTGTGTGTGTGTGTGTGTGTGTGTGTGTGTGTGTGTGTGTGCGTGTGTGTATGTCTCTGTCTGTCTGCCTCTGTGTGTGTATGTGTGTGTGTGTGTGTATCTGTCTGTCCGCCTGTGTGTGTGTGCGTGCGTGCGTGTGTGTGTGTGTGTGCGTGTGTGTGTGTGTGTGTGTGTGTGTGTGTGTGTGTGTGTGTGTGTGTGTGTGTGTGTGTGTGTGTGTGTGTGCGTGCTGCGTGCGTGCGCGCGCGCGCGCGCGCGCGCGCGCGTGTGTGTGTGTGAGAGAGAGTGTGCGCGCGCGCGCGTGTGTGTGTGTGTGTGTGTGTGTGTGCGCGCGCGCGCGCCTACGCGCATACGAAGTATATTTCTGGAATAACAGTGAAGAAATCTACATAGATTCTGATCGTGTGTCTTATTTTCTTTCGTTAGGACAAAAATGGCATCTGCGGCAGAAATATCTGAAGAGAGACTGAGGAGGGATCTGTTCAGAGCCTGTCGGTACGGGACCTGGAAGGACGTGGTGGGTCTTCTCCAGAAAGGAGCCTCCCTGGAATGGCGAAACCCGTCACGCTTGAAGCCTTTCCACCAGGCCCTCAGAGCTAACAACACCGTCCTGGCCGAACGAATCCTGGACGAACGAAAGAACACGGGGTTCGACAACACCATCCTGCTGAACAATGAGTACTTGGACGGGGACCTGCCTCTGCACACGGCCTGCGAGTGGGGCCTGGAGACCATGGTGGACGTGATCCTCAGGTGGGGCGGGGACGTGTCCAGACCCAACAAGGATGGAGACCTCCCTGTCCACGTGGCCTGTATGTGCGGGAACATCGCCGTGTTGAATCGGCTCGTTCGGCACCCCGGCTTTGACGTGGATATTCAGAATTGCCATTTTGAAAACCCCGCTGCTCAAAGCGTGCCTCAAAGGTCAGGTCGACATTGTGAGGAAGCTCCTCGACCTGAAAGCTGACGTGAATCGCAAACACCCTAAAGCCTCAATCCTCTTCACGCGGCTCTGACCGAGAAACACTGGAGCATCGTTCACCTGCTCCTCCAGATGGAGGACCTGGACGTCAACGCCGAGGATGCGTCGGGTTACACCGCCCTCCACCGCGCCTGCTACATGAGGATACTGTACAGGTTTCCGATACTGGAGCCATCACAGCTTGCCTCCCTCCCCAACACGTCCCGCCCGGACAGTTCGTACGAAGAGGCCTGCTTCTTTGATCAGGGTTGTCAGATCGTGATTCAGTCGCTTCTCCAGAGAGGAGCCCAGGTCACAACCGAATGGTCGAAGACGGGAAGACGCCTTGTATTTCGCCACCAAGATCGGGGACACTCACGTGGTCCGGCTTCTTCTGCGGTACGGCGCAAAACCCCGGGTAGAGAATTCCAGAGACTGCATAGAAAAGGCTGAGCAAAAGGGGTTTAGGCACATCGTCAGAATGTTACGTAGCCACACCGAAGACACAAATGAACATGAGCTGGACGTCGGTGCTATGTTGGATGTTTTCAACTACGTCCTCAGTGCATTCTCTTTGGTCTTCAAGTCGACTTCAGAGTGAAAGCTGTGGTGTGAGTTTTCTATGCCCAAACAACTATCTTCATTTTGAAAACGAGTTTCCCCAGGCTGATGTTCTGCACCGTTTTCTGAGAGAAACAACAGGAAATGCTTGTGTATGAAATGATAACTCTTCTTTCTCGTGCTGAGAGGAATTTGATTTCGCCTTCAAGTGACCATCAAACACAGCTGTGTGTGTCGCCCTATGTTGTTTTTGTTTTCATTTTCGGTTTTTCTTTCTTTCTTTTTTTTTTTTGAGTGCGTGCATGTCTTAAGCTGCTTTCCCATTACTTTTGCAAAACTTCCCTTTACGTTCAGGGGACACATTGGACTTGACCGATTTTATGGTGGTGGTGGTGGTGGTACTGGCAGCAGTACTTGTAGGTGTCACAGACTGGGCAGGGCAGAGTAGCTGTAGGTCTTATGATAGTAGGTCGTAGAATTGTGGTTGTATACAATAGTCAGTTGCTGAATTGCACATTTAGTTATAGACGTATCAATGCTATGCCCGCACTATCGTTAGTTCATAAGGCAGATGCTGATGTTACTTCAGACAGATGCTGATGTGACTTCAGGCAGATGTGATGTTACTTCAGACAAGTCCAGTCATTGAAAATGGAGTTGTGTGTGTGGTTTTTGTTGGTCCCAAATTCACTTTATCATAAAAAAAATGCTGTTCGGTCTTCAGACCTTTAAACCTCTCTCATAACATTCATCAGAATTTTTCTGCATAGCAGTGAGTTGCAAATTCTATGAAGTGATGGGAGTGTTTTTCAAATGTGTTTTAAAACATGTTGACAAAGGGCACCTGTTCCGTTTTAAAGTCATGACGTCAGTGTGAGTGACTTCAGAAAGGGCCATCACTCTGTTTCAACTGATAACTCGAGAGCTGCGTTTCACTGCAATGGTGATGGTCAGCTTGCGGCTGGATTGTGGGCAGCAATGGATGGAGTTCACCTGGAAGTACTGTCCAGCGCCAAGCTGTGGGTGAAGAGAAATCAAATCACACTGTGGTTTTAGCTCGCTGTGTTTTAGACGAATGCCAACGCATCAATTGATCTTTTACTGTATACAATTTTAAAACGAGAACGTTACAGTCCAAAATTTGCTTCTTCTTTTTTTTTAATAGATTATTTTACTTTTGCTGATGCAAGTTTGTCTATCCTGATTTTGTGTTGACAGAAGCAGTTTGAATAGAAATCAAAAACGGGTTTAAAGGGTAAATAAGAAAATGGTAAAGAAACTGATCCCTGGTGTTGTGTATGTGTGTGCGTGCGCGCGCGTGTGTGTGTGGTTGTCGCATGCACGTGTGTATGCGTGCGCTTGCAGGTGCGCGTGTTTCTTTGTTGTCGCATGCATGTGTGTATGCATGCGCTTGCAGGTGCGCGTGTTTGTGTGTAAAGATTTCTCTCTGCATAGTCTGTCGGTCTCCTCACTGGGCCTATTGTCGATGATTTTTAGTCAAGCTGATTAAAAACATTAAGTCACCTCTGCAATTTAATGGTCTGCCAGAATTTCAAATGGCCATTTACCAACAATACACTGACTCCACACAGAACGACGCCAGTGTTCATCCTCTCATCTGTCTAGACTCTCGCCACGCTCCCATGTTTTCCCACACAATGAAACGTTGGACATTCATATATTTCCTATCATTGCTGTTTGGAAAGTTGGTTGGTTAGCGAAAACGAAGAAACCTAGGACTTATAAGATATAAACCAATATATATTTAAATTCACTATGCCTTTATCGTGTATTTCCTTAAACCCAAGTAGCCTACAATTCATTAATTGTGCATAATGTCCAAGACTGCTCAAAAATCGGCCAAACACAGACAAATTCCGTGAGCAAGAAATCATGCAGAGTTCCTGAGTGTACACTGATAGTTCTATCAATTTCAACCAAACCTGTTGAGAAGTGGTTTCGACTGTCTGAAAAATGCGCAACATAGGCTGTTCCCGCTGGTTCATTCTGGCATTTACTAACAGTCCTGCATCACCCTGCTCTGTGACTCTCGGTTTTTTGCAATTCGTCAAAGTATGATCGCTGGAGCTTTATTTCCTCTTTGTTCTAAAGAGAGCCTTGATTTCGTAAACCACAGCAGATTTCTTTAACAAGTGTGCGTGTTGAAAATTCTACAGTAGGCTTCGGTCTTCCATTAAACTTTCAGAACAGACAATGCCGCGTGTTGACCTGAAAACACTTATTCCTCAGAAGGAATTGTAGATTGTGGTGTACCTTAGAAACTCGGTTTTTGAACCACTGTCTTAGGATCCTTCATCTGCCAGAGTTACGTCATCTGATTTGTGTGTTGAAGATGGTTCTATTTGCTGCCATAGGACAGAGGTCATGCCTGTACAATTATTATTCCAAAGAGTGCAAACGATTTCCAGAATGATAGTACTACAAAAAGTACAGGGAGCTTAACCAATACGAACTAAAAACGGACTGTCAACGTCAACATGAGATCGCCAACGAATGTCTCGTACTTTCAGCTTAAATGAGCAAAATGCCATGGGTGACCAGGAGAACGAAGTTACCTTATCAGACAGCCAAAACGGCACAGAACATGAAGCCGAGCGCTTTGATCTCTTCGGTTCTTTTCAAGGACGGCACAGACGCAACAACAAACAACAACAACAACAACAACAACACAACAAAAAACAACAAGAGAAGCCAACGAATAACAACAAATACCAAGTACAACGCCCGGACGGGTTACCATGTTTGTTCCAATAAACAGGAAATGTGCGGAGGGTTTATGTTCTTGGACAAGAGCCGACGAAGCACATGCAAAATTAAAAAACGCAGTGACGACGGGTGTAGAAATAGATGCAACAAGGACTGAATAAAGAAAGAGATAAGTCAGTAACGGCAATGCATATAAACCAGAAACATTTTGAAACAAAGAATATAGAGTTAAAAGGATAGAAAGAACTACAATGAG
>JADBJO010031708.1:0-16464 GCA_016801955.1 Conus betulinus | reverse complement strand
GTTGTTTTCCATGGTAATCAAGCTAATGATAAATGTCAAACTCTTTTGATGTTTGTCTGATCTAGATTCCAGCTCTCCCCAGAGGGTTTACTGTCACCCCTCTTACTCTCATGAATCCCAGCAATATTCTCTGAACGGATTTGCACAATGAAGGAAAGCATCGAAAAAAAACTCTTGTACGTTTTTCTTTTCCTTCAACAAGAAATAGCGATTTGTCGGCTAGAAGCATCCGTTGTGTGCTATAAACATTCACACTAATTCTCAATGCCGCTGGTGACTGATTGATACAATAGTGTTGAGAGATTTAAGGCCGTAAAGAGAGAAAAAAAAATGAAAATGACTGGTGCTGAAAAAAAAGTAAAACTGGCTTTTTAAAGGGTTCGTAGGTTGTCAGAATGAACATGGCAAAACAACACTTAATGCGATACCTATAAGAGCTGGGATATATGCTCGTCCTGTCAATAGTTTGGTCTTCATTAAAACCTCACTCTAAATAAAAACAAATTGGCAGTCGCACAATGAAAGTTGATGAATAATGTGTGCGTTTTCTTTGTGCAACACAAGTTTTTAGTGGGTGTACAGACCTTTTCACAGCGGGGTTAAAACGAACCTTCACACACACGTACAATTCTATATGCAGAAGACTAAAAACACCGCAATTCAAATCAACGAAAAAAATCATCTGGCTCATGTACGTGAAACTAACCAACTTTCTTTCTCCTTATACAGAAATTCTACGTGAGTAAATGGCATAGCAATACATTATAGCGACATGTTTTTGTTTGTTTGTTTGTATTTCAGAATAAATGACTGACTACATGGATTTAAAACAAAAAAAAATCCGGTTTGAAAGGTACTATTGAAACCAACATTTCAATAGCTCGCAGGTATGTCTTCATTAAGGGACTCGGCTTGTTGCTTACCTGGACGGGACCAGCGAAAAGGCAGAAAATAAAACACAAAGCTTTCTTCTTGCAACGTTAGTTTCAAGTTACTTTGTGGCGTAAAGGACGGTCACATATATTGCAAGACATGTGCTTTTTTTCACCATGTGTGTTTGATAAAGTCGTTAAAAAGTTCCCATCTTATGATCTTAAAAAACGTGTTGATCGGTTGACGTTGTGGGGCGAATATAATGCAGCTGACGTGCTTTTTTTTTAAAGACCAGTGCACACCCCACATATTACCTATCAAAGAACGACGGTCCAAGTAGGGGACTTTAAAAAGATCAGACTATGCTGTAACCACTGATGAGCACACAGCCCTCCTACTGCCTTTTCAAAATGATGTCTCTGCAATGGTTTGATGTCAATTTGTTATTAGAATTTGTGACAGACATAACATTGTACGGATTCTTCGCGTCTTTTTTTGTGTGTGTTTTCTTGTCCCCAGAATTCACACACCTATTTAACAAAGCATTCAGATGCGAAGAGACAGGCGAAGAGGTAAGCTGTAAATACATCAATGTTCCGCTTGTTCACAAATGGAATAGTGTTGCTCTTCATATATGTTGATTTCCAACTTTGCCCTATCCTAATCCTGCCTGAACTACGGGGGACAATCTCAACATTAAGAGGTAATGATAAAGAATTATGAAAACACAAACACATATGAAAAAAGCGAAACATTTTTGCTTGTGAGATTTGCGTTACTTTTTATATACAAAATGATTATGCATTTCTTTACATGTTAAAATTCACATGTTAAAAGAAAAAGGGAATAAGTGCATTTAATGTTGTGTGTCATACATCTGGTCACGATTGAAGAATAAAGAAACATTCCCTATTCCGAGAATATTGATAACACCCATCCACTTTCTTTTTCTTTGTACCTGCTAAATGGTTACAAACCTAAAATTGTACCTACTGTTGCGTCCAGTACCAAACCCTACATATTAGTAAGTGCCATCCCACCGCATGTGGCTCACTACTGTTTAGAAAAATAATTTGACTTTATTGTTTAATAAGAAAACTGCGCTAATGTTACTTTTCCCAACCATTCTTTACATTAACATGTTAATGGTACCAATTATGAAGGGAAAAAAAAACAACAGAGCCATACCAGTGCCCCATAATTCACCCCAACACATCGATAAAATTTGTACAGGCTGTGATTTCGCAGCTGTGCCAATCGTTCTTCATAGCAAGTTTTTAAATGTTACGGTTTTCTCTCCGACCGGGCACCCATGATTTAATCACTCTCTGACTGTCAACCGTTGGCCGTTTGTATAAACAGATCTCAGTGTCTAGCCCACGCAGACAGAGACGTTGTTGAGCCTCTCTCAAATTGTCCTTGAACTGGATGCGGGCAGCACGTGATGTTTATATGGCGTCTATCCGGGTAAGAAAATCATCAGCGTCTGTGCTCATTCGTCATTCAGCGACTGCAATAAATACAAGACACATGCCACATGTATTCACAAGGAACACATACACATATGTTCGCACCTATACGATCGCTCGCTCGCCACACACACAACACAACACACACACACACAAACCACAGACACGGGGGAGGAGAGTAGACGGAGAGGAAAGAGAAGAGGAGTAGGAGGAGATGATGGAAAGAGGAGGGAGAAAGTGTAGATGTGAGGGAGGAGACGATCTGGAGAGGAGAGGAGGAGAGAGCAGCGCTCGGGAGGAGAGAAATGGAGGTGGGGAGGGAGATGTTCTGTCAGAATGAAAGTTTTGATTATTACGTAAAAGTCGACGCGCACATGGATGTAGACTTACAGACATGTATGGTGAGTTCGTGTGGGTTACCTGGTGCAATTTGGGGGTTTGTTTGTTTGTTTATTCGTACATGTAATCTGTTTTTAAGAATTGTCATACGAGAGCGGCCCAAGTCGAAAGCAGAAGAAGAAGAAAAAAAGAAGGCGAAAGCGAAGCAGAGCAGAGTTATTTAGTACCTAGGACGGACAGAGATCTGTACGGTATGTAGAGATCATTGAGACCTAGGGTACATTTACATGTGCATCAGAGTTTTCCAGACTTAGCGGGATCGCTGAGAGAACGAATGAACGAGAGAGAAAGTTTTCGGAGAGAGATTAGACGTAGAGGAGGAGAGAGAGATCACAGGCGAGCACGTGCATCCCTTGTATGATGAGAGACAGTTGATGACGAGACGCTGCCGCCGACGTGGCCGGCTTGGATGTGGGTCTAGACGTGTGGGTGGGTTGATCTGTCAATTTTACGGCAGCAGTCGAGTATGATCGATTTTTTTTTGCACAGAGGTCTGGCACTATCTACAACACACTAATCAATTTTTTTTCCCTAGTTTGTACAGCGAATCGTGTTGCAGGAACATCGATATTGCTGCAGAGCAGTTACAAATCTTTGTCGTTGATATAAGCGGAGTAGCACGAGTACTTACGCGAACATCCCAGCGGTAGCTCCCTTCCGATCCTTCCTGCACACACAACACAAGCACAATCACTCGTTTTACAATTGCACCTTCAAAACTTCTCCACCACCCACACAACATGCACACCACGAACGTCCAGCACCCACACTGACACATACTTCGTATTAGTCACTTACCTCTACCCCCAAGACCCATCTTCGTCCCGTACTTCAGTCTTTACGCCGCTCAGACAGATAGTAGAGACGAAGAGTCAGGAGTGTGGTATATTGTGCAGAACTGCATGTCTATACAAGACAACGGAGTTTGTAGGTCAGAGATGGCCTACGGTCCCCCATATGAACAGCGTATAACAAGAATCCCGTGACATTGTAAGTGGGTAGACAGCGATTAAGTAAGGTTTCTATAATTGGGCAACAGTAAGCACATTGTGTACAGAAATTTGCAATCACATCACAGACAGGGGTGGTGCCAAAGTAGGTTGGAAGTTCTTACTTTTACAATACTGCTTTTATTCATTTTGAAACAAAATAGTAATGCGGTAAGGAAGACGAGAAGACTGATAGCGAGGAAAAACACTACCTAGAGGGATAGAGACCGGAAAATTAATGGAGAATTTGGAAATGCAGGAAAATGGGTGGCCATAAAGTTTACCAGAATACGATGCACCCATTACTGCGAATATATCACGCATCATGGCAGTCGATCTTTCAATGGTACCGATGTATTGACGAGGTAATATTTATTTACGATGGTTCTCTGATCATATTCAACTCTCATGGGAAACATATTTTTGCTTGAATACGGTCTTCCAATGGTCAGTCCTTGTGTTCGCATTTAAAATCATTTTCGACTGTTCGTGCAGTAGTAGACATAGAAGAAGAAGTTAATACTTCCCAAACAAAAGTAATGGTGCATTACAAACTCGTTTGGGCAGTCAAAATTCAAGGAATGGCAATGCCTTTTCAAAACGTTGGTCATCTATAAATATATCACGGTGTCGATACTGTTTAGGATGAGTGGGCTTTTAATTTAAGAGAGCACAAATGTGCATATTTCATGTACAGATCTTACATACGATTGAAAAATCAAACTGACAACTTTAGGATTATGAAAACTACGCTACTCCACACAAATTGTTCTTATAAATCAAAGGATACATTCATTTAAATGATTTATGTTGTAACTGATTTTTCCCGTTTCGATGAACATAACTTATTGTACAATGAATTTCTAGACCGATTTAAATGCAGGCAGAAAACATTTCTGAACGTTGTATTCTGATGTCGACCCTCTTCACATGAGAGTTCTGTTCATACCATGATGATCGACTGTGTCTGGAAAATACTGATTGACACAGATTGACGGAATCGCTTGCAGAACATCGATTCTTGTGCAGAGCAGCCTACTCTTTGTCGTGATATAAGCGGAGTAGCTGATACTAACGTCTCTTCCTCTCATCCCTTCCCTTTCTGCACACACACACACACACACACACACACACACACACACAAGACACACACACACACACATGCACACACACACACAACACACACACACACACACACACACACACACACACAACATACACACACACACACACACACACACACACACATGCACACATGCACACACGCACGCACACACACACACATGCACACATATATACACACGTACATCTTTCAACCCTCCTCCCCCACCCCCTCCCCGTCCCCAGGACTGATTGACACAGATTGACACAGACTGTCTATTAGAGGAGTGTCAATCGTTTCTCTGCAGAAGTGTATACAAAATTCTCAAACCTTCGTGTTGCCTTACTTTTCAAGCCTGGTATGCCCTAGGCCTGTGATATCCTGGCCAGCAATTTCCCGTGTTGCTATGTCCCGTGTGTGTTATGTCCAAGGTCCGCTATTTTGAGAGTCCAGGGGTCAGTATTCCAGAAACACATCCTATGCACGTCACACGCATGCACATGCACGCTTGTGTGTGTGTGTGTGTGTGTGTGTGCGCATGCGTGTGTGCGCGCATGTGCAGACGCGTGCGCATGAATTTGTGCGTGTGATATGAAGACAGTTACCAAGCTCCTGGGTGTCAAGCTATGAAGAGTTTGCGAGCATGTGTATATCTTTTTTTTCCGTTTAGAGTACGTAACAGATTCATACGTAAGTAAATGACCGTTACGAATCTGTTTTGCAAAGAAGTCACTGTGCAGGATAAAAAAATGCTCTGGATAGGAGAACTTTTCTTTTAAAATTACACATCTACCCCCCCCCCCCCACCCCCCCCCTGTCCGCTTCCCTCGTCTTCCATACATTTAAAGCAGAGGGACCAATGCCGTCTGTTGCCCTTTGGATCAGTAGAGGCAGGCTAAAAGAAACGAGGATTACTGGTCTACAACCACCCTAGTGATCGAAGTAATCTCCTTCTCTTCAGGTCTTGGTCTGCAGTTCAGTCTTGGTCTGCAGATCATAAGCCCTCACCTTGTCTAACCGACTAGGTCCTGGAACGAGCTAAACGAAGCACCACGTGTTACGATGACTGACTCGTTGGAAAATGTCAGCATCTTTGCCATGGTATCCTTCCACAGCTGTTTCGCAACGACATTGCTGTCTTCTTGGATTTCTTAGGACGTAGTCCACTTTTTTCAATGGCAGTGAGCGTCAGTGCAGCTTGGCTATGCATAATCTGATTGTTTGTGTTTTGTCCGTCGAGACGACGAAGACCATCTAGTCATCCTGCGATCGGAAAGGAGTGCGTAGATGGCTGGTCAGGCCGATCTGCGCCCGTAAAGACCTATCACAGTACGGACAGGTAATGGACGGACAGGTAAGGCAGCAGGCAGCAGCTGGAGATCTGTTGACACTGGCTTCCTGATCAGGCATAATCTAAAAAGTAGCGCAAAAACTCAGTCTTCACTAAAGAGGGGCAGAGGAGACTGAGGTGGCTGGTGTAGTGGCTGCACTGCAGGTTCGATTCGCACGCTTCAGCTTGAAGCTTTCTTGATGCTCAGTGGGAAAACTCTGTGGTACACAGTTTATTTCCTTCGCAAAGTTCACACGGATCGCTTCTGTTTCTCTTTCAGTTCAGGTGTCCTGGTAAATATTTTCCCTGTGTCACGACACCTCCCCATCAATCTGTCCTCTCCCGTCTTCATGTGAAAAGTCTTTCCTCATGGAGCATACTAGTCCAAATCGTCGACGAGAAACCGTTCTTTTCTTTTGGAGATTAAGATTGTTTTCAGGAGTTTCTAGCTTCTGTGTGCTGCTATACTTCATTGACGGGTGGGATTCTAGCCACAGTCTGTGTAGAGCCCAGAGGTCTTCTGAATTCGCAGGTAAAAAAAACTGGCGAGTGAACCCTTGTACACACACAACATCAGTAATGTGTTCTGGTAAATGAGAACTGAGCTGATGTTGAGTTTTGATTTTGTGGATTTAGATGGAATGTCTATGAAACTGGCTGTTTCAGATATTGATATTAATTGCAGGGCCCTCGTCTGAGTGTTAGACAGGACAGTATTTCCACAGCTGGCGAAGCCATGAATGTTGATGAATTGCACCAGATCAGCCAAGATTTACGGATATCCGAACAACCTGGTCATGGCTTGCTTCATGCCTGGCTCTGCTATCGCTACACGATTTCTGAAGTTAGCGACAACTTTTCATCTAAGACACCTGGCAGGTGGAGGGTGAAAGTATGCATCACCAGTATTGGTCAATCTTCATACACCCATTAACTGGACACTTTCTGTTATATACTGGGGTTCTCTGGCTAAATGGAATTGGTTTTCTTAGCATGTGGAAATGCGTTTTTTTTTTTGAAGAATTCCTGCTTTCTGGATTTGGATGAGCTGGCTGTTTTAAAAGATGGCTGCTTTTGGGGAAAATTAGCCAGCCATGCAGATTGGTTATCCTTGTGTTTCGGTTGGATGTCAGCCGATAGGGTGTCATAGAGTTTCTTCCATGGAAAGGCTGAAGATATGAAACCCACACTTCTTGACAATGGAAAACTGGCTCGGTCTCGTTTGGAGCATTTGAGTCATAAAACCTCAGCAAGGATCCTGAATTGGATCTAAACATCATGAGGTTTTCTGTGACATGTTGAAAGAAAACATAATTGAAGAGGTTCTTCAAGATGAGATGGTTTGCTCTTACCCAGTATTTTTATTTGCCACATCATCCTGTGGTCAAGAAGTCTAGTCTGACAACAAAGATTCGTCCGGTGTTTGATGCTTCAGTCAAAGGCTTCAAGAGAGTTCATTGAATGATTGTTTGGAGACAGGTCCTAGTCTGATACCTGACTTACCTGGAATTTTAGTACGGTTCAGGCGATGGAGGGTGGCTCTGTCTGCTGATGTAACTAAAGCATTTTTTTCAAATCCACTTGAATCATGAGGGCCGGGATGTGCATCGATTCTTCTGGAATGGTCGAGGTAATATCAAAAAGACAAGATTCACTCGTGTACCCTTTGGTAAGAAAGCAGTCCCTTCTTGCTCAATGCGACCATCAAATACCATTTTGGCCAGTTCCCCCTTCTTGCGTGACAGAGAGAAGGTTTCTGAAAATCTCTATATGGATGATTATCTATCTGGGTGTGATGATCATCAAGAAGCATATTGCATGCTTAGAGAGGCAAATGAAATTATGAGTCAAGCTGGCATGTCTGTGTCAAAATGGGGTTCCAACAGTGAAACAGGTAGATGATGTACTTTGCAGAGAACTTTAAGATACGTCTGTGGGAACAGAATCTGTCAAAGTACTGTGTATGCGAGGGTTGTTTCTCAGGATTGGTTTCTCCTTTGATGGAATTGCTGTTTCTAGTGATTGTGTGTCACGAAAAAGGTAGTCCTGAGTCTAATTGCAAAGTTATTTGATCCCCTTGGATTTCTCACACCTTTCATCATAACAGCAAAATGTAGTTTCAAGAACTTTGGAGGCTGGGGATACCTTGGGATCAGATTGTGCCTGTGAGCATACAAGGAAAATTCACATTATGGGTCAAAGGACTTGAGAATCTAAAAAGGTGGGAAAATTTATCGGAAATACGCAGATGCTACATGGAATGACATATCTGTGTGTCAGTGGAAGCTTTTGGTGACGTTCCCCAGTCTGCTTATGGTGCTTGTGTTTATTTGCATGTGAAGATGCAGGATGGAACCTGGAAGTCGTCTCTGGTGATTGCGCGAGCTAAAGTAGCTCCCCTCAAAAACTGAGTTTACCACGCATGGAATTGTTTGGAGCCTTACCCTGTGCTCGTTTGGTGGGCAGACTGTTGGATAGACTCAGCCGTTACTCTCGCTTGGATCCAGACTGACCCATATAGGTGGAAACCTTTTGTTGCAAACAGAGTTGCACAGATTCAGTCTCTCGTCAGTCCAACGCAGTGGAATCATTGTTCATGGAAAGATAATCCTGCAGATTTACTTACCAGTGGAATCTCAGCAGAAGAACTGTTGTTGAAGTCAAAATCCTGGCTTCAGGGTCCTGCCTTTCTGTCAAACAAGCTGCTTGTGACAAGGAAGACGAACGGTGGGAAGTCTGATGAAGTTCAACAAAAGGTGGAGCAGTCTGATAAGAGCGCTGCGGGTGATGGGTTGGATACTGCGTTTCATGTCCAACATGAGGTCTCAAAACAGCAAGCATCAGAGAAAATGATTTGTCCTTTAATGAACTCTGCGGATGCAAACTCAGACTATTAAAGTATGTGGAGAAGTGTGTGTTTTCCACGTGGGTCTTCTATTCTGAAATCGTCTCTGTTCATTGGAAAGGATGGTCTGCTTCGTGTTGAAGGGAGGCTCCAGTTTTCATGTTTACCCTATGAAGCCCAACACTCTGTCGTCTTACCCAAAGTCATGTTGGTGTAATGTAAGCTCGTCAAGTTCACAAACATCCTTGAAGCACGCGGGTGTGAGGAGCATGTTGGTTGAACTTAGGAGTCAGTATTGGATTCTAGGTGCTAGGCGTATCTGCAGAGATGTGAAACGTGACTATGTCATGCCAGCATCAAGACGCCTCTCCTGGTACACAGATCTGGGCTCCTTTACCGGAGTTGAGAGTGAAACAAGCACCGCCTTTTTCTGTTACAGGACTAGATCATTGTGGACCTTTGTATTGTTGTGATTTCACTGGAAAGAAATTCTATGTTCTTCTTTTACCTGTGCGGTGATCAGAGCAGTACATCTGGAACTGGTGGAGTCCATGTCTAGGGAGGCTACTGAGTTTGCCGCAACGAGATTTTTTGCTCGTCTTGGCATGCCTTCAGTCTTTATGTCGGACAATGCAAAAGGATTTGTGGCTGCAAAGGATCTTCGTGCAGACGCGCCTGACTGGAATTCATTCTACTACGTGCTCCATGGTGGGGAGGTTAGTAGGAGTGGCTAGTCAGAGCTATCAAGTCCACTTTGAAGAGATCAGTTGGCAAAAGATCACTCACACGAGTCGAACTGGAAACCATTTTCCATGAGGCTGAAGTTTGTGTCAATTCAAGTCCTTTGACATTTGTTGGTGATGAAGTAGACTCAGTGTTTGCTTTGACTCCTCATTTTCTCCTGGACAAAGGCTTTCTGGCTTGATACCTGTTCTCACTTTAGAGATCTTGCTGTACAGTCTCAAGGTTTAGTTCAGAGACAGGAGTTTGCGTAGACAACTATTGGACAAATTTTAGTTGTGCTTGGTTAATAAATGTGTGGGCAATCTCCCACCCTGCAAAGGTAGTCCAGTCAACAAAAAGGGTATCCATGTGGGGTCAGGTTTTTTGGTCTGATATGAACGTTGCAGCAAGTTAGAATGGCCTCTGGGGATTGTGCAAGTTTTATATCCTGGTCGGGATGGGTTGATCCGATCTGTTGAGGTGAAAATTGCTGGTAGAATCCTGACAAGATCCATCCAACATGTTCATGATCTAGAAGTGATCGATACCTTCAATGACACTCCACAAGTTTCTGCACAGTCACCAGATGCCCAACCACCTATTCATGTGCCATCAGACATTGTTTGTCCTGAACTTGATGCAGAGCTTACCGGTCATGGTACAGAGAACATGAACAGTGAAGAAATCTGGTGTTCTGACTCACCATTCAAAACAGTGACTCAATGACGAGATATGGAACGTCGGGTCGAAAGACCAGTGAAATTGAATCCGTAAACTGTCATACACAGATTTCACGATTTCGTTCCCCTTTCCCTGTTCCCTGCTCCATCCCCAGCCATTACCTACCCTTTCCCACGTGTTAAACAGAGTGTCAGATCTGACATGAATTAATGTTCAGTACTGTGCACTAGTATAACTTTAAACTAATCTGCTGAACGCAACTTTGAATTATACATATTCATTGATGGGTTTATAAATATGTAAAAGAAACCTCATCAAGATGGATCTTCAACTCTCCTTCACAGTTGGAAATGAGAATTGTGTTTGCAAACAAAGGGACAATTATTGTTATAGTTATTAATTATTGGAGTCTCTATAAAACTGACTTTACAGAGACTCCAGGGTGGGGAGAATGTTAAAGATTACGTTATCTGTTGTGGATGTTTTGCATCTCCGTATAGTGACCAGTCTTATTTCAATACTCCCAGGCAGAAGTACAGTAAAATAAATGAGTTATTAACGACCGCTGATGGCTTCAAGTCTGTTTTACAAACCCCCTGTAATAGTTTTCTGAACACTTTATATCACCCCCACTTGTGCTGTGTTTTTTTTTGTCACGCTGTTTCACGAATAGCGTAAACTATTTCTACATAGATTAGTTCCACCGTAGCAATATCTGCCTTTCATCTTTTCCAACCATCCATGCCTGCTGCTTTCTTAGGGTAGGTTTTTCTCTTTGGATTGTGATTTTTGTAATATTTCATTTAGTTTGAGAATGGCTATTCATGCAAAAAATAGACACTTATTTTGTCTTTTTCTGCATCAAAATTCTTTTTCTTTTTTCTCATTCAAACACACGTTCCTCCAGCTCTGTCGACTGTGTGTGAGGGCTTGCATCTGAGTAAATGATTTCCATGTCCATTCTGCAATGTTATCACACCATCATCATTTTTTGTTCTTTCTTCCCCTTTTTAACAATTCCCTAATGGATTGTTACAACGAAGCCACTAGATATA
The DNA here is from genome assembly GCA_016801955.1 of Conus betulinus. Classification (NCBI taxonomy): domain Eukaryota; kingdom Metazoa; phylum Mollusca; class Gastropoda; order Neogastropoda; family Conidae; genus Conus; species Conus betulinus. The sequence continues at coordinate 4,998 of JADBJO010031708.1, read as the reverse complement.
CCATGTTCATACTTAAGCAGTTTATGTTGCTTTACTGATATCAGTAGACTTTTATACGGTACGATATGCATAAAATTTGTGTTTCATTATACACTTTTGTATATTTGTTCTCTGTTGTTTTGGGACACAGATGCGCCATTACGTTTGCTCTTTAATCCTTATTTTTTATTTGGGAATCAACACCACACAATCCTATGATGACTCTCTGAAAGTAAACATACGCTGTTTGTAGTACTCCTAGTTGTAGCTTAGTGCTAATACATCGCTCTCCATACATTTGATGTAACTGGACAGCTATCGTGAATCAGAGTGAACTTCAAGCAGTAGTCTTACATCCCGGGGTCGAGTTAGTAGTTACTGGGGCAATTTTACAGCTGCGGGCAGCGAAAGCACATCATACACATGACTTCAGGTCGTTATACCGTCTGTTAGGTGAAACACTGGGCACGCAGGACTAACTGTAGCTCATGCATTTGCCTACTGAAGGGAAAGTGAGGGAATCATCATTTGCGCTATTCAAACTTGAGTGGGTTTCTCTCTGTGTGAAACAGGTATTTCTGGGTTAGACATTAAGCAAGGTGATAATGTACAATGTGGGTGACTTGACCAACTCTTTGTTTGTATAAGCGTGCGCACAGTACCTGTCACTGGACGTTATCTCGTCAGACAGGTGTCTATTTCTCCCTGGAGGTCCGAAATCAGAGCGAAACACATCACCATCTACACCTTCTGCCTCTCCCTAGTCTCCTACCACTCCTCTCCCTCCAGCACTAACAAAGTCGCTGGACATTTACTGGTCTCACAGGTGTGCATTTGCATCTGGATGTCTGAATGGGAGTGAGCCATTACCCCTACACCTCCTGCTCCTTATCCTCATTCCAACATCTCTGTCACCTACCTAGCAAAGAATACGTCGCATGACACATTGCTGGTCTCACACAGGTGGCGTTTTTCCCTGGAGGTCTGAATCGGAGTGGGCCACACCACCCAACACCTCCCACTTCCCTGTCTTCCTCCGTCTCGCCCGAACAAAGAACACGACCCATTAGGCTTAGCTCATGTTTTCTTTCTTAGTGGCGTCAACATCCAACCACAGTGATGGGCTTATTTCTTGCTTTTTCCAGACGGAATTCCTGACAAAGAACCACGAACCTGGATCTCCTTAAAATTCCCTGTGCACAAAGGCAGTCCTTGAGATTCTTTGGCGGGAATGAGAGGAGTGGGTGGAGGCTAGGGAAACCAGGGAGGGGTCATATGCTCCTCCATATGTTTTGGCTATTTTCACTAAATGCTGTCACCAAAAAGCTTTCCCTTCAGACCCATAATCCCAATAACCAATATATTTCAGGAGGTGACATCGGTAGATGGTTTTCTAAAACCCACCAGAGAGGCATACACACGGGCTCAGAGCGACACTAATGGCCAGAGTCCCTGAGTCCATGTGGCTCTAGCGACCGCCATATCGACTGTATATTCAGCACAATGTTTGGCAGTCCCCTTCTTTCACTTCTACCTCGGTAATATCTGCATGATTACAACTGAACGTTGCAGCGGGGTCTTTAACGTTGTAGTTAAATCATTCATATCTGTCCCTAGCGCTCACTCTGCAATAATTAGGGCACTGTCCCTTTATTATGAAATTCTGCAAACATAAAAGAAAATTAACCTTTCTGCCGAACGAAAGAAAGAAATTAACTATGAATAAAACACGATGCGTTTCGACCTCTTTGGTACTTTTCGAAAAAAGACATTGAACATTCAAGACGCTGAAAGCAAGGATGAACAAACACTGATCTCCCTAAAATTGGGCTCAGAATGGATGCCCATCTCCTGGAAGATCAACAGTAATTAGAAGATAAAAGGCTTGTGCGCATGTGAAAAAATGTTTTTGTTTTCAAGATGGAATATAATGGCCCACATGCTAGCAGTGAAGGATTTCATATTCATAATCTAACAATCTATTTTAGAAAGAGAGGGGGTTAGTTACCACCAAGACATAGACAAACACAAATACAGGACAAGACGCAATGCATTTTGACTTCTAACGTCTTCTTCAGGAAAAAAAAAAAAAAATCTAGGACAGTGAAAACGATGAATGAGAAACACTTATCTTCTCATATTCGCTCACGATCAAAATGATCATTTTGATCGTGCGCGAATATGAGAAATAAATGGTTTGTTAAATTCGTTTTCACTGCCTTTAATGTTATTTTTTTTGCCTGAAGAAGACCACCCAAGAGGTCAAAATGCATTGCGTCTTGTCCTGTGCTTTGTTTGTCTATGCCCTTGATAGTAACTTATGCCTCTTTTTCCAAATGTTGCTTCATATTTCGCCCTCAGTCACTCCGCTTTGAGACCTGTTTATAATTCCCTTTTTTTCTCTACCACCACCACCACTCCATTTTTTGTGTTTGTCTTTTTTTTTGTTTCTTTTAATCTTTGCCAAGCCATTGTTGTGATGATGGAGTGATTGTTAGTCTGCACATGTTTCCCACTACTACCAAAAGCGTATCTTTGTCCTATTCTGCCTATGCCTTCCCTTGACTATTAAAAAAACGACAGCAAAACCCTTAAGCAGTGGAAAACAAATGTCTTTCTACCACGATGCAATTATTCAGTGTGGTCACCAGTTCCAGTATTAGCTAAAGGGGCTGACAAACAGGGGCCTGTTCACTCATTTATATTCTGTAAGTGAAAATAGTATATGTAAAATAAGCTTTGAATTATCTTTTTTTTTTCAAATAGCCCATTGCCTTACGCACTGAAATTGTCTGCCAAAATTTGTCAGTGTTTCATTACTGTTAGTAAAGAGAAGTCGAACAATGCCACGAGAAAGCTATATAAAGGTAATATGTGTTTGACGTTTTTTTTTTAAAACGCATTGTGACTGTAAAACGAATCTGAAAGGATATTTTTCAGTGCTTTCTCTCAGCATTACAGTCTCACTTGCCTTTATTTCGCAGGTCACTCAGTAAAATCTCTGTGGGAAATCCACAATGAACAACAGCACTGGCATCGTGGTGCCTGACGGATGTGTGACGAAGCAATTCTTTAAGGTTGTTCCTTGGGACAATAAAAACACTGTTGTTCCAAAAGAAGTTGATGACATCGTCAAAGTTGTCATTATGGGGCTATGCCTGCCACTCCTGTTCACCGTTTCTTTCTGCACAAACATCATCAGTATGATAGTGTTCTATAAACATGGGCTAAAAGAAAGGATCAATGCTTGTCTCTTCACGTTGTCTCTAGTGGACCTATTGGGCATCAGTATGTCTTTTGGTTTCTCAAGTGATGTCATGTACATGTTTGTTACCGGAAGGCAGGGTGAACTAGGCCCTTCATATCGATTTTTCGTTCAGTACTATGTGGTCGGTTTATACGGGCTGGTGACGTCATCCCAGGTGGTATACAGTGTGATAGCTTTGGAAAGGTGTTTGTGCATCACCCATCCTCTCCCTGGTGAAAAGTTTCATGTCAACAAAGACCACTGTTGTGATGCTGTGGGCCGTGTGGTTGGTCATTACTGGCGGGTCTGTGTTCGTAATTGGTGTCCGCTATAGTATTCTCTGTGTGTTCAATCCCAGTAATGCCCGTGTTTTCTATGTAAACTACCCAACAAATTTTTATTTCCGCCACAGGTTTATCATGGATATTACGTATAGCGTTGTCTTGGGTGTATTTTTTCCCGGACTCTCATTTTCTGACTGTTACTGTTTGCACAATTGTCACAACGGTTAAATTGAAGAAGCTGTCCACTTGGAGAGAGACAGTGTCGTCTGCTTCCCGTTCTATTTCGTCCAAAGATTTGGTGATAACCCGTGTTATCCTAGGCACTTCCATTCTGTTCATTTTATGCATTATGTCAGCTGTGGTACTGCGTTCTTCTTTCTTAATTGTGCCTGAACTGAAAGTAGGAGGTCGCTACGACAATTTGGTCAGAATCTTCACCAGATGTTACATTTTACTTTCCGCTATTAACAACACCTTTAATTTCTTCATCTATTATGCCTATGGGAGTAGATTTAGAGAACGACTCGTCGCTTGTTTACCTCCTCTCATCGGCTTCATTTACAAAGGAAGAGAACAAAAGTCTAATTTATAATCATATGTAGCACTAGTATATTTACACAATCAGTGGCAAATGTACAACTCATATCCGTTAAGACAAGTCAACAAATACATATCATATATAAATAAATATACAAAGAAACAAATATATAAAACAAACAAACAAAAAATCAATCTATCGACCAATCAATTAATCAGTCAATCAATCAATAAATCAATCAATTGACCAATCAATCAATCACGTCCTGAAAACGGGATATCATACTTTTGATTTTAAAGACGGCATACTTTTGTTTCACAAATCTACCAAAGTAAGGTAACAATAGCGTGATGATCAGGCGTGAGGAAGTTCAGTTCAACGATTACTTTAAGCTGTATGTAGTTTCTGATGTTTCATCAGGAATGCAAGTCAAAACTTTTGACTATGAAGAGTCACGTCAAACCTAAGTGGATTTCTTTCGCATTGGTAATATTTAAACCATTTCCTCAAATTCAGTATTGAAGAACTTTAAGTGAAATATGTCAGAGCTATAGAGCTACTGATAACGGAATACCTTCATTTCCTGTGCTACTGCTGGATCGCCCATTACAGGTGATAAAGAAAATATCGCCACCAGGGAATCTGAGGGACTGGTTTGCGATAAATGTACAAAGTGGCTTACAATACAAGTGTGACCACATATAATTCTTAGAAAAAATGGGCACTGGACGGCTGTAACATCCATGAAAGGTACTGGCACTAGCCGTATTGCTTTCCCTCTACTGTGTGTCTATCATTAATACGATGATTGGCTGTTTAGACCGCCTATCGTACTTTATTAGAAACAAATGCAAAGAAGCAAACAAACGAACGAACAAACAAACAGTGAAGCAAACAAACAGATAAAGAAACAAATAAACGTACCAACAGCGACTAGTGGATGTTTCTCC
>JADBJO010031707.1:7500-16464 GCA_016801955.1 Conus betulinus | reverse complement strand
CGTGATGTGTTGGTGTTCGATGTCTGTGGTGGGATTCTGAATCGCAGATGACCACACTCGTCTGCATGTATTCTTGCCTAAGGTTTTGCTTTCTCTTGGGAGAGTGAGGTTTTACATGCGTCTCTGTTCAACGTCAGACAAGCGTGAACGACTCGTTGCAGCATATCTCCCCCCATCCCCTCCCCCCCTCCCCCCGGGTCCTGCACTTGTAATTCTGAGCTGAATCATTTCCATAGTGACTGAAGAGTTGCCTGCCAGCACGCTTTTTTCCTCACTGTTTACTACGCTCTGCTATTTGGGTGTGTTCATTCGTTTTGTTTGTTTTTATTTGTCTACCTGAAGCGACTGAACCAGGATCGTTGCTATGGTGAGTGTTGTGAGAATATCTTGGCCCTACATCTCAACATTTATTCATGTGTTCTTTTATTTTTCTCAGTGGCCAAGCAAACAAGCTGCACTGAGGCAAAGGGTTTTTCTCTGCGTCTAGAATGCCTTTAAGCTAGAAAAAAAAAAAAAATCCGGATCCAAGCATGACATTTCTAACTTCGAGCAACAATTGTTCTCTTTCTTAAAACTATGACGCAAACAAATTGCTTCTAAAAAATACCATCGCAGTTGTCTTTAAAGACGAGCCAGAGTCAAAATCACAGTTGAAACGACAGCTTGGTGTCAGGCTGGAAAAGACGGCACTGACAGACCGAAAAACAAAATACAAGGGGAAAAAAAGAAAGACCGTCGGCTTGGATGGAACAACGCAAGAAACGTGATCTTGCAGTTTGTGCGTGGCATTTAGTCGCCGTAGTGTGTGCGTGCGTGCGCGCGTGCGTGCGTGCGTGTGTGTGTGTGTGTGTGTGTGTGTGTGTGTGTGTGTGTGTGTGTGTGTGTGTGTGTGTGTGTGTGTGTGTGTACGGTTGTGTGCCTGCGTGCCTGCATACCTGCGTGTGTGTGTGTGCTCTGGGCATTATGAAAAGAAATGTCCGTCGTTATTAGCCTCCATTTCAGAGAAAAATAGTCTGGTGCACTATGTTTTGAGGGTTCTTGCCCTTTCGAGGGGATTGTTTAAAACTGAATTTATTCTCCGATTGTAGCGACTGTTCAGGGCTACACCTAGGTCTCCAGCACGTAATTCTCTTCCCTCTTCAAAGGACTGGCAATAGTTAGGTCAGTTTGGTTACCAACAGAAAAGGGTCAGAACAAGTTTCACGACTTGTTTTAGGAGCTTCAAGCTACCCAGGTTTGGATCAAAGCTTGGTGATCGTTGGACTGGATGTTGCCACATTTCTGTTTAGTTGATGAGACAAAAATAACGAGATGGGCATCCATGACCAGACACAATCCCTCCTCCTCTTTCCCCTTAGAAGGTTGTCTGCTTTTTTTCTTCGCGCGCGCGCGCGCCGCGTGCGCGCGTGTGTATGTGTGTGTGTGTGTGTGTGTGTGTGTGTGTGTGTGTGTGTGTGTGTGTGTGTGTGTGTGTGTGCGCGCGCGAACTGTCCATGGGATTTTTAATTGCAGATTATTAGACTTGTCTGTCCGTATGGATGCATGGATTTTCCCATGTGCCTATAGTCGACATAATACAAACGTTTAGTTTAAGACAGTATTGTATAATTTACTAACAACAATCGGAAGAGAAATGCCTCTTTAATTATCAACATTTGTTTTACTTTTTTTCTAATGCAGTGGTAAAATCGATGCTTCTGACCAGCTCTCAGGGTACATTCCAGAAGAAAATACCCTATTAACAGGGGTAAAAGAAATTGTACAAAAATGTCAGAGGTACGCAAGAAAAGGTCAGATGAAAGACCATCAGGGCCAGCTGCTTACCGCTCTTTGATTTGTTAAAAGCCCAACAGAGTTCTGCTTCAGTGATGTCGTTATCCATTTCCAAATTAGCACACTGCTGACAGTTATCTGTTTCATGCATGCCGAGCTGCTCTGAACATCTTCGGCAAACTGCGAGTCATCCGATGTCTGTCTTACATTGAAAAGATTCTTAAAGTAATCATACCTAGCACGCAGAGTTATTTTTTCCTGTTTGCTCTGAGTTTTTATCAAAGCATGAGTCGGTCAGTTCTTTTACCAACTATTCATCATATTCTGATTCTGAGTTTGACTTTACTAAGGGCTTTTAAACTCGTTTTCGCATCAGTGTAGCTCTCTTTTGTGTCGAAAAAAAAATTTAAAATACGTATATTTTTCTATTTTTGATTCGCTCACATTCTTCATCCCACCAGGTGGGTTGTGCACGAAATTCACATTCAATTTGTTTCAACCTCTTTTTTTTTTTTGCAGCATTTTGAATGAAATTTATAAATTTGATGCACGCTTGTTTGACATTATCATCTAGAACTAACACGAACTTTCATCCTCTTTCTGAACATTTTCATGACAGTAAGTATCCAATGATCAGCATGCTGTTCTTTCATGAATAGCTAATTCTGTTTACTAAATCGGTTTCCGTCTGCTCTTCAGGCGCATCAACAGAATCGTAAGGAAGGCAAATAACAATGGGGAAGTGGTCTGATGTAATCTCACCTTCAGAGTCACTAATAGTTCTACCATTTACAATAAATAAATCAAATTCTTCACAGATTTCAATAAAGTTTCGTTCTAAGTTATATATAAACTATCTAGGCGTGTGAGGAGTGTAAAAACTGTGTAATCAGGAAATGCTGCCTCTTTATGGCATTTTTGTTTGCATGACCAAATTATGAGTGAGAATGTAAAGATCTTATACGTTTCACAAAGGATTATCATAATATATTTTTTAGTTTTTTGGCAACAGTCCCTGAACATGCCATGTCACTATTTCTAACAGTGAGTGGTTACGTGCATTAGGAAGTTGGAGGTCCAAGGAGTCGCTGTGTTATTTGCCCTCATCTCCTGTTTGGTTTATGACTGATACAGGCCTTTTCTACAGACACACAATCCTTTTGGCACTGTTGTTTGTTTTTGAGTGAACTCTTGTGGTATATCACTAATTATTGTGTTTGGTTTGCTCATTATCGATGTGTCGTTTATCACTTTTGCTGCTTGTTTGTGTAAGAGGTGTCACCCTGATATCATGTTGTTACATTGTTCACTGGTGTCACTAACATCATCCAGTGGATCTGACAGATAAGGATAATGCAGATGACAATAAAGGAGGGACGACATGGCAATCTGAAATTGGTGCCAGCTGAGGGCAAGGGCACAAGCTGTGGTGGCAAGGGATGGAGTGCGCACTAAAACATTCGCAGATGATGAGAAAGAGAGGGACTTGACAACAACTAACCGTAAATATTACTGGAAAATAAGTTCAGTACCAAAAATAATGAAATGGTTGAGGGGACAGATCCTCTCCGCAAGGGTTGTTGGACACCATAGTGACATTTCATAAGAATTTCATTTGTGATCCTGCTGGGTCAATGTAGGGTCCAGAGGATATGATTTGCAGTGATTTCCAATAAAACAAAAACACACAGACAGAATTAGCTTGTGTGGCTCATTTACATGTACAGTACGGAACATGTAATGGTTTCATTGATCACATATATCATTTTTCAGATTTTTATTTCATTTCATTTCACTATGTTTTGTGCATAGGTACAAGAACAGGCTGCTCCAGATGGGACCTTCGACTTCAACATTGTGGCTCAACACCTTTCGGATGTGCACCTAAGGAGGCAGGGGCTTCAGCTAAGAGGGTCTTTACTAAACAGAAACACTTCCAGCGAAAAAAGCGGACGATCTTTGAAGACAAGAGACTGGAGATGCCACTGACATCAGCCAAAATGCAGAAGAAAGACTGGTTCTAATGGGATGTTCCCCAGCGCAATGTGTCTGGACTTCCATCCAACACCCGTGGAGCTCTTTGAAGACTTTTTTTTTGATGATGAAGTCATCCAGATGATGGTTGACATGTCAGAAATGTATGCAAAAGGAAACGAAACTTTCAAAAACGAGCCAATGTGAAATGAAAGCTTTCCTAGAGATTGAGATACCTAAGCCTCACATCATCAAGCACGATAACCAGACCATGGGAGGCGTAGACATATGGATCAAAAATGTTGATCAATGTCCTACAGATTTAAAAAAAAAAAGTGATTGTGGCCCATTTTGGAAAATTACTGCCTTGATGTGGCGTGGGCAGCGGGCTTGGCACCTGTACAGAGAAAAACCTACCAGCTAGGAAAAGCCTCTTGATTTTCTGGCAGTACATCGCTCTATTACCCAGACCTACCTGACTTGAACACGAAGGACCGAGGCGAGCTGGACGCCCAAGTACCAAGGGAAAAAAATACCCGTCCTTGACAAGAGAGTGGCCACTACTGTCCGATTTGATGGAAACAAATAATCTTGTGGAGCGTTGGTATTCCAGCTTGCTGTGCTGCCTGTGGCATGAAAACCAAAAAGGAGACGTCAAAAGGGTAGGTGGGGGACTGCATGACAATTGCTTTGCTGTCTCCACACCCATGGTGTCTTCAGCGTCCAAGGACAGAAGGAACCATGGTCTCTAGTAATGACAATCAGCAGCTGCTAAATGGAAAGACTGTTCGGTTTTCTTTAAATGACTTTTCTCACCATTCTACCTTCTCTCCTCTTTCCACTCTTCTGTTGCAAATAGCAAAAGGATGTGTTTGCACAAACAGATTCCATCTCATGTTTTCAGATACATTTTTGGTAATAATTGTTACTTTGTATGATCCCTATTCCCCATTCTTCATTATTTTTCTGTCGCAATGTATTTTCTTCCATGGTTCATTGTCAAAGAATCATGAAAGCAAACAAAAGCTACAAATTACTTATAGTGGAGATTATGTCATGTGTACGAAAAGCGCCTACCCCTCGTGCCCAGCGTCCCATGTTTGGGGACAGTACTATCACCCACCACAGCACATCATTTTGCAATACATATTTGCCAAAAATATAGTTGAGAACATTCAAACTACACTGAATCTGACACATTTTTCACTATTTTTTGTCAAAAACAAAAATCGAGGCATTAATGGGTACATTTGTTATTATCGCAACCATCCTCATGTGAGCATAAGTCTTCTCACCACGAGGACTGAAGGTAATGGCAGTCCTTATCAACCATGTTTTGTGGTATGTCTTTGTCTAAAACGTAATTTGCATGAAGTAGTTTTTAACAGGACCCAGGTTCATTCGAAAAGAATATTTTGTTCTTTGAAAGCAAGAAAAAAAAATTTTCTCATCTGACACCATGTAAGTGTCATTTCACGTAATTTACTACACGTTGATTTAAATTCTGTTTCACAGTTTAAAATGTTCCTGTTTTTTCACAAGGGAGCCTGAGATTTTAAAATCTTTAGGGAGAATATGATACAATTTGCTATCAATTTGTAATTTGGAAAATAAGAAATCTAGTAGTGTTGCTGCATGTATCCCTTTTAGACTTAAAATAACGGTGTCGTGAAAGCACTAACTCAATTCAAACAGTGCAAGATGATCTTAAACTCTGTCATATTAAGAAATACGAATCTCGATTCGAATAACATTGCCCAAAATGTCCATGGGCTTTTTGTCAATGAAATTGCATTTATTTCTTCAGTACCAATTAAAAGAGAACTATTTTGTGTTCTATTATTTACATCTTCTGGGTTGCGTGGATCATCAGTAATAATGTGTAGAGTATAAGCTCTGGAGGGGTTAAGATAACGTTTTTGGTTTTAATTCTATCATAAAATTAACGTTAACTAGGAAGACAGTTAATTTCTCCAAACAGTCCATTTCATTAAATTTTAAGGAGAAGATTGGACCACATTAAAACACTGATAATATAGGGAGATAAATGTGTCAGAAATAGTGTTACGTAATTTTATGAAACCATATATTTTCGGTTGCGTTCATGTTTTAAAAATACTTTGATTATCCCAAAAACGCATTCAACGCCTTTGTTGAAGTATCATGCTTTAAACATCCTGATGAACGATAATTGTAACATTTTTTGTCTCTTGTACTTGTACAATAATTACAAACTGAAACACGAACCCGCGTCAGTGTGAATATACACGCATTTCTATTGCAAAAAATGTGGAAACAAAATCATACGACACCAACGTTTAAATAGTTTCATATTTGAAAACTTGTGCGAATGGCTGACAAAGCAACCGTCCATGTATATCTCAGGGACCTGACAGACCACTATGGAAAACATATCCCTTCACGAGATGGCATCCCAGTTGTATTCAGTGAGGTGGAGTATTTGCCTGGGACAAATCCTGATAACGTTGTTAGTGCAGAACTAGAAAGGACAGTACGAATGATCAAAAACAATCTGCTAGGTTGCTGTTTTTCTGATTGGTGGGCCAGCTAACGTCATCAACATGGCCGTGTTCTACAAACAGGGACTGAAGGATCGAGTCAACCTGTGTCTGTTTGCCTTGTCTTTTTGCTGATGGTATGTGTCTCATAACGGGAAACGCTGTATTATTGTGAACAACTGGCTCTTCAGTTTACCGCAAAGGGGAGATTCGGTCCAGTCCAAACTTTTTAGCGAACACGAATTTGACAGTTCTTTACTTTCCCTTTATATACATATCACAAATTTTCTCTGCCATCATTGCCACAGAGAGGTGCTTGTGTGTTTTCAATCCGCTCAAAGTTTCATAGTTTATTACGCACTGCAACACAATGAAGGTGATCATCCTCTGATTTCTGTCCTGATATTTAGTTGTTTTTCATTGGAGTTTTCGATATCGTATTGGATGTGTGTATGATCCAATATCAGGTGAGACTGTCATGACACCCGTCGACGGAAGAGTCCTACACAGTACATGAAGAGTTCATCAATAGTCTTGAAAGTTATGTGTTTGGTGTTGGCCTTCCTGGGGTGGTGATGGTCATAGTGACGGTAACAAACAGTTATGACGATTGTGAAACTTCGCCAGGAATGTCATGGCGATCTAAAACTTCTTCGTCAATCTCTCCTCGGGAAGTGGCCCTGACCAAGATTCTTGCTGGTAACTCCATCTTTTTCATTGTTTGCTCGTCTCCAAACGCTCTGGGTCGCTTTGTTCGGATCTTCTATCCAGAAATGAACGCTGGACGACGAAAACAAAACAAAATCTTCTTAAACTGTCATCTGGATTGTTGAAGTATTCGGTTTCATTAATGCTACCTTCAATATTGTTATTTGTATTGGTACCCACAGGGTTCTCAATACAGGCAAACATTCTGGGACACTTTTCAAAAGAAAACCACGACTAAAAACAAAAAAACAAGTAGTGAAAGGAAAGAAAATGGTGAAGACAGAGTAAGGAGACTCTGATGAAGATCAGTTTGAAATTTTACTACAGCATTAAACACACTTCGTTGCTACCACGTCACTAAATACTGAGCGTAGGTTCTTCAAAATATGGTACACGTGCATTATTGCTTTACACAAATTGGATATAGTCTGAATTTTGTTCAAAATATTCAGTTCCAAAATAAACAGTATACCTTTCTACTCGGGTGTTCTGTGATTATCCATGGCCCTGTTGAAGCCTTGTGTGCATTCCTCTCTCTGTACATGATTTGATAATCTTGGTATACTTTGCCTTCTGTTGTGATTTGTGGAGCCTGTATGTATTCCTCTTAACGTTCTCTCATTGAAATTGTGGACTGATGTGAACCAAGCCTGCCCACTGTTACTTGAGGGACAATTTCGCAAATTCCATCAATTGGTCACTCTTGGCCAGTGCTTTCCTCTATTCAGATATACATAAAGGAGACTTGAGGAAGGAGCAAACCGCCACCTTGTTGCCCGATCACCCCCTCAGTTTCTTTCACATCACCATCGCATGTCTAAAATCAACCACAGTGTGGCATGCAGCCTGTGGTTTAGTCAACCAAGGACTTGCAAACAGAATCTGTCTTTTCTAAACTACATAGATACCACAAAAATGTTGTGTAGATGCCTTTTACAATGACGTTGATAATGATAATAATGACACTGACGATGACGACCGATGCTGATAAGTAGATGTTAACGAAGATAATAATCAAATAATAATAATAAACATAACAATAATTCGTATATGTAAACTCTAATATGATAATAATAATGATAATAATAGTAATAATAATAATTCGTATGCAGTTCTGGTTGTCACATCATGTCGATGGTGCATGCATCCCATAAGCACATTTATCTCCAAAACGCATGCATAGAAACCATGGCGCACTACTCAAACTAATCATGTATGTGGAGAAGAAAGGCGGAGAAAACTCTGTGGTGGCATTCCCACGTGACGTACCACTTTACTAGAAAGCACGTTCCAAAAATTGTGTTGGTACTTACGCTATGTCAGACATGAAACACTTCACAGAAGCCTCCATGAAAATTTTGTTCAGAGAATGTCACACCTAAAGTGACCACTGAGTCTTTTAACAGAGCGCAATATTTTCCATCTGATCTAAGATTTACCACAAGAGTTTCTAGGGGGGAAACATTTTAATGACGTACGCGCGCGCGCGCGTGTGGGTGTGTGTGTGTGTGTGTGTGTGTGTGTGTGTGGTGTTTGTGTGTGTTGTGTGTGTGTGTGCGTGTGTGTTTGTGTGTGTTGTGTGTGTGTATGTGTGATTAAGTGTCATGCTCATTGATAAGTTTCTTGAGAGTCAAAACAGAGCCGGGGAAAGAATTCTGAACATTCTGAAATGGCAATACTCGTTAGACACAGATCAGCTTTAGCACTGCAGGAACATATACACTGAATGAAATCTGTTATACCAATATCAGAGTAACTAAGATTTATCCCCAAGGTTTTTCTCCTACTAAAAGATGCCATTGTTTTTTCAAAGCATGATTGTCTGAAATATCAGTGAAGAAGTGTTAACGGAATTTCACCAAAAACACACTCTACAACAGCCCCAATCAAATATAAAGTTTCTGTGAATGTATCGAATTCTAATTTTAAGTGTTTAAAGTCTGTCTTAGCGTATGATATTAATCGGAAATGCATCATGTTTTCGTCAGTT
>JADBJO010031707.1:0-2500 GCA_016801955.1 Conus betulinus | reverse complement strand
GTAAAGTAATTTTAGTTGCCTGGAAAATTTGCATAGTAACAGTCAAGCCAGTGTCACAGTAGGGTCTTTCAACTCTTCTATCCAGCTTCGCCTCTAACAGCACTGGTCCAACAATGCTCTACAAAGGCAACAGGTGATGATGGGAGGTCAGGCATCGAGTAGGAGGGGCATGTCTGCCGTGCACAACCCACAAGACAATGGACAGCTCATTAGGAATTGGCTCAGAGCAAGGCCAGACAAAAAAGATCAAACCTTACACACAGAAGTGTGCGCACCTTCTTGCATGCATGGGAGAAGGGAGGTTTGATGAGGTTTTGGTGACATGTCACACTACAAAAACTCAGAGGAGAGGGAATGGTCAATGACAGTAGACTTACGAAGACAGCAATCGTCTCGATGTAACATGCAACCGACTATGTGATCCTGCTTGTGAATAGGATCAGTCACAGCCTGACAGAGATTAAATATGCCAATACCATTCAGTACTTTGGGAGTGTAAAAACTGTTGGCAAAACAAATTTTAAAAAAATCACCACAATAAGGCGCAAACTAGCAAAACGATTGCGGAAAAAGTCTCCTTTAATACAAGATAGCCTAACCAAGAGCATCTCCACAACCAGCCACAGAATACTGGCGTTAACGTCTGATGTCTGAACATATCACATGCCACTATAACCTGTGAAGACACAGTCCTTGCTCTTCGTCACCCCTGCCTGCCCTGACGTGGTGTACCTTATCCTGAGGATATCACAGCAGCTCTAAATGTACCAGGACTTTCCCTTGCGGGAAAAGACTGAACCCTTCCAAATTTTTGGAGGTATGCTGTACCCTCGTCTCTCCCTCTCTCTCTCTCTCTCTCTCTCTCTCTCTCTCTCTCTCTCTCTCTGACTGAGCTAGTCGAAAGGGTTATGGACGTCCTGAAATGGCAATCTTTCAAAAAACAAAATCATCTTGAACACTGCAGGACATGCATATGCTCTCTAATCAGAGCATCACGTTAACTGAAATTTATCCCCAACTGAGCAATGCTACCACACCAAAGTGACATGGTACTTTTCCCTGCTCAAAACCCAACTGTAGTATCTGTCTTCTCACCAAGCAAGACGTTATCCTAGTTGGCACCCAAGACTCGTTCAACATGTAACGTACATTCTCTTGTCAGAGCTGCAACATCATGTATGCTATACATTGTGAACTGTGCAGTAAGATCTATTTAAGTGAGATAGTCTGCACACTCAAAGCGCGCATCTCTGAACACCATGATCCATATTTGCTCCATCATCTACCAGAACCAGTCGCTCTGCTCTTCAACAATCCAAAACACGTCAGTTATGTCGAAGTCATGGCGCTTTGGCAATCACAAAGTGACAACTTAGAGCGTGTCCTGCCTAAATCCCATCTTATCGCCTGACTAGGGATCCTCTGCCCATTGGCATCAATATCAAGAAATAGCATGTGCCTGTCCATTCTTACAGTACCAGCCCACAATACTGCCTATAAACGCACCACCTTACTGAGCATTATTTACCTCATGTACATGTTACAGCTGTTTTCTCTTCTACTGTCCCTTATCTAACCTCGTTTTTTCTATCGATCTTTATATTCACTTATACGCCTGCTACTTTCTCACTCTGGTTGTCCTACAAAAGCATATATCCATCTTACATGTTTTTTTCACCTTCGTTTCTCTCTCTCTCTCTCTCTCTCTCTCTCTCTCTCTCTCTCTCTCTCTATCTATATATATATATATATATATATATATATATATATATATATATATATATCTGTGTGTGTGTGTGTGTGTGTGTGTGTGTGTGTGTGTGTGTATGCGTGCATACGTGCGAACGTGCATGTACGCGCACGCACATGTGTGTGTGTGTGTGTGTGTGTGTGTGTGTGTGTGTGTGTGTGTGTGTGTGTGTGTGTGTGTGCGCTTTTCTCTGTTTTGGTAGTGCTGTTCGCTTTTTACTGTTTCATCAATTTCATTCATTTCCACATAGCAGTTGTGGTAGTTGAAATAGTGGTGGCGTTGTGGTGATGGTGGTGATGGTAGTAGAAAGATTAAATAGGTCGAAAGGCGTTGTGTGTATCTTGTAAAATTTTTTGTTATTTCTTTTGGCACAATGTTTCAATTTTTCGTCTTGTTTATCCCTAACACTTTCGCCTTTAGGAATGCAAGGATTCGGCGTAATATACATTTTTCTTCACTATAAGTTCAAGCTTTAATTTATGCAACATCCAGTGTGATTCTACTCATAAAAATTGTGGAAATTTGTATGTCTTTATCAAGACATTATCTCAGCCAGACCTGTAGAACTCTAACCTTTGTGTGCACTGAACTACTCTTTGAATCAATCGGGATCAGTTTAGCAGTTTCTCAATCTGCAGTTTAACAATACTATTATAAACTTTCTGTCATCAAGTTGGCACATGACAATTGATCTCTATTCGTTACAAAAAGTTCAGACACTATTGGATACGTCAAAGCTCACGGCTTATA
>JADBJO010031706.1:0-16467 GCA_016801955.1 Conus betulinus | reverse complement strand
CTTGTTGTGCTCCGTGTTGTGATGTTCGCTGCAAAATGTTTCGGTTGAATAATGTTTGTTTAAAGCAAAGTCTCCCCATAAGGGGGGGAGTTCTGGGCTAGGTCCAATTTAACTCTCTTGGTGGGTTGTTCTGGGCCGGTGGCAGATTAACTCCCCCGGTGGGGCTGCTTCGGGCAGATCCAATTTAACTCTCTAGGAGTCTGTTCTGGGCCAGGTCCAGTTTAACTCTCTCTGGGGGGGGGGGGGGGGGGGGGGTTCTGGGCTAGTACTAGATTAATCCCCAGGAAGGAGGCTGCTTTTGGCCAGGTCCAGTTTAACTCTCTAGGGGGGGCTGTTTTGGGGCAGGTCCAGTTTAACTCTCTAGGGGGGACTGTTCCGGGCCGGTGCTAGATTAACTCCCAGGAGGAGGTTGGGGGGGGGGGGGATGTTCTGGGCCAGGGTCCAGTTTAACTCTTTATACTGGGGCTGTTTTGGGCTAGTAACTCTCGGGGGGGGGGGGGGGGGGGTCAGTTCTGGGCAGGTGCCGGATTAACTCCCCCCATATAAGCTTTCGCTTGTTGTGCTCCATGTTCTGATGCTTCGCTGCACAATGTTCCTGGTTGAATAATGTTTGTTTTAAAGCAAAGTCTCCCCACAAGGGGGGCTGTTCTGGGCCAGGTCCAATTTAACTCTCCTGGTGGGTTGTTCTTGGCCGGTGCTAGATTAACTCTCCACTGGAGCGCTTATTGGCTTTCTTCATTAATCGAGGCAGAGGGGAGGGGTTGGGGGGGGGGGGGGGGGGCTATTCTGGGCCTGCGCCAGTCTAAACTCAGGGGGGGGGGGGGGGGGGGGGGCTTTCCAGGCCTGTCCTGGAATGACTCTCCACTTGCGCTAGTTTAATTCCCAGGGAGTCATTTTGATGTCAAAAAGTTTGGGCCCAGAAGAACTCCCGGAGTTAGTTTGGAAATTAGCAGGTATGTTCATTATGGGTCACGGGTGATGCCCGATGTTTAGTTTACCGTTGTAGCCGTTACTAACCGCTGTAACAGGTTTTCTTCTTTATGGAATATCTCAGAAAGTACTTGGCCGATCTTTGTGAAAATTAGCAGGTATGTTCATTATGGGATACGGATGATGCCCGATGTTTTAGTTTACCCCGTTATAGCTTTTACTAACGGCTGTAATGGCCTGTAACTGTTTTCTCTTTATAGAATATCTCAGAAAGTACTTGGCCGATCTTTGTGAAAATTTGTAGGTATGTTCATATGGGTCACGAACAATGTGCCCGATGTTTTAGTTTTCCGTTATAGCCGTTACTAACGGCTTGTAACGGCCTGTAACACAGTTTTTCTTTTATGGAATATCTCAGAAAGTACTTGGTCGATCTTTTCTGAAAATTTGTAGGTATGTTCATTATGGGCCACGGATGATGCCCGATGTTTTAGTTTACCGTTATATCCGTTACTAACGGCTATAACGGCCCATAATGGTTTTTTTTTTTATGGAATATCTCAGAAAGTACTTGGCCGATCTTTCTGAAAATTTGTAGGTATGTTCATTATGGGCACGGATGATGCCCGATGTTTTAGTTTACCGTTATAGCCGTTACTAACGGCTAAAACGGCCCCCAACGGTTTTCTTCTTTTATGGAATATCTCAGAAAGTATGTGGCCGATATTTCTGAAAATTTGTACGTATGTTCATAATGGGTCACGGATGATGCCCGATGTTTTAAGTTTACCGTTATAGCCGTTACTAATGGCCCATAATGGTTTTCTTCTTATGGAAAATCTCAGAAAGTTCTGGCCGATCTTTCTGAAAATTTGTATGTATGTTCATTATAGGTCACAGATGATGATGGTCGATGTTTTCCAGAATAGCCATTACTAACGGTTACACCAGCCCAAGACGGTTTTTCCTCTTTATGGAAGATCTCACGCGTATTCAGGATAAGTTTTACCAACCCCTCTCTCTCTCTCTCTCTCTCTCTCTCTTCTTTCCTTCACATTTATTATCCATCTCGGTTTCTCATATCCTGTGCTAAAAAAAAAAAAAAATAAAAAATAAAAAAAAAAAAATACTTTGTATCCTAAAAAAACTAATCTCAACTACATTTTATCGTCATTATCATTATCATTATTATATCATTATCATTATTTCAACCAGTATTGCTTTCTCCGACGTCGGTTCTATTCCTTAGTTTTAGTCATTCACTCGAGACCAAACTTTTCACCCAGTTCAAGGAGATAAGTGACTGTCTGTTCGTCCTCCGTTGTCTTTTTTTTGTCTTGCATGTTATTTGTGTTGCCTGAAAAAGACCAAGCAGGTCGAAAAGCGTCATGTTTGTTTTATAATTTCTTTCGTTTGGCAGCGCATAAATTCTGTTTTAGCTCTTGTTTCAATGTCCGCCTGCGGTCCCCCCATTTTGACACTAATCTCATCTAATGTGGCCATAGATAATTCTGCTGTCGGGCTCCCATTACCTGGAATTCACCGCCATCCTTTCGGAAACATTCAAACCTGAACACTCTCAAAACTGATCTTAAGGCTTGAACCCATGTCGTTGAACTAATTGTTTCACTGATCAAACGTTTGAGCGCCATGCCCTGTTAGCTGTCGTAAAATGGTTTAGTTTTTGTGTGCTAGGGGCGCTTTCAGCCTGTATTGTGGGCTTTCGTGCTGTATACAAGTGAGCAGCATTGTAACTTGGCTTCGTTCAGTCTGTAGCCCCACTCAGTGTATTTCCTGCCCGCTTTCATCCTCCTCTGGAAGGTGGCGGGGAGGGGGGGGGGAGAGAGAGGGAGGGAGAGAGAGATTCTGTGCATCTTAAGATATACAGCTAAAACCCCTACCCCTCCTCCTCAATATCTTCTTCCCTCTTCCCTCGCCCCCTCCCCCCCCCCCCCCCCCCCACACACACACACACACACATACCCTCCCCACGTAACCGACTCAGACGACAAACATGACACTGTGCAACACTACCCCCCTTCCTATTTATGAATAGGATTATAGTTGTCGATTACTTCACACTGGCAGAAATTGTAGTTTCCAGATAGGTTGACAGCACGGGTGTCGGAGACTTCTGTTCGTCTGCATTCTCTGCCATCTTAGGCGGCAAGACCTGTGTTATGCCAAGTCACCCCAGTGATCATAGACGGCAAGACCTGTGTTACACCAAGTCATTGCCAGCGATCATAGACCGTAAGTCATGTTTTACACACAACCGTAAGTCATGATTTACACGATCTGTTTATTCTAAGTTGGCAGACCATTCCAGTGAAACTGCCGACCTTCCTCAGACTGGACACTGGTTTTGCAGGGCATGGAAGGCGGGGGTAGGACTGTAACGTGCAGGCAGGGGTTTGTGGACCGGCACCTAGAGGCATTCCTCTGCGTAGATCTTTCTGCGACATGGGAGACCAGAAAGCCATGTCGTGTTCTGAGCCTGATGAGGAAGACCCGTGGGCTCTGTCCAGCAGGTGGATAGTGTCATGACGGATTCTGGTCTGCAGCTCCTTCTTGCTGCTTCCTAACCTCTCTCACCTGGCTGAGCACGGACGACGATAGCAGACTGACCAGTGTGGGTCGGCAGGAGTCAAGTGCCAGACATTGCCAGGTCCAGCGGGACCAAACGAAGAAGAAACCCGATTCAGGGCAACGCACTTTTCAGCTATGTGTCCTGGGTGTCATCTGCCAGATCCAGCAGTGATCAGTTTGTGCCGACAAGTCCCAGCGCAGGATGGTCACCAGGTTGTGCAGAGAGGTCATATAAAGGGACAGCCACACATAACAAGGTGTCACAGAACACAGTGTAATACTTAAAACATCCACTTCTAATCAACACTTAAAGGGATATTTTGTCAGTGAATTTTAATGAAACACTTAAAAGCAGGGTATGTTTTACATGTCATTTCAAACAGGAAGTAAAGCGCTGTACCTAAGTTTTCTGTTCGATTTCAGAAAAAAAAAAATGCATCTGTTCAACTTAGTATTAAAAACAAATGACACGGAGGTACGATATTTTGCTGCAACGTGGCAGACAACGACTTGGTGACATAGACTGGGATCCCTGTAGGATACTCGGCTTTTGAACACCTGAACAATTCTGCGAGTGCACTCACTAAGGCTAGTTGTGCAACTTCTTAGTTCTTACAGTCTTTCCAGCTCGACCAACTGTGTCCACAGAAACATCATGTGATCATCGGCTTGCGTACCACCCTAAGCTGTTCTTTCCTGAATGGTGGTTTACTGGGACACTGTTAACCAGTGTTTCCTGAAACTCTCATTAATCTTTTGAATAAAAATCGAAGTTTTCACGAGCACTTCATGAGATCAGGTAGTACTCTGATAAATTCTGTGCACTGTTCCTGCCAGAATCTGCTCTCGTTTCTCATCTATACGCTAGTTGAAGGGTCAGAACATTCAGTCTAATCTGAGATCTGCCAGACTGAACCTTCGGCTCAAAGTGAACTGTTACCATGGAAACCTGCACGTGTCAGTGAATATTGATATGAACCAATACAGCATACAACCAAACCAGTTTCTCTCCGATGAGTATGCCATTTGCGACAAAAGAAATTGATATTTATAAATCAGTCATCATATTATGATGTGCTAGTGCACTGAAAAGAATATGGTACAAGGTTTCATATTAAATGTAGCCAATAAATTAACGTTGTTGCGTAGACTGCGGCTGTAAGGAATGAAAGGAAATATCTGTAGTGCACACTAAACGGATGTCATTGACCAGGAAAGTCATAGCATTGATTAACAATATGATTTTATACAGAATCACAGTCATTTAAATACTCCAGCAGGCTTATGTACAAACACGCAAAATAAAGAGACGCATAGTTTTGACCTGAAAAACAAGGAAAACTACACAAATGTTAAGTGGCTAGTCTCTGTAGAATGCTGGAATTCCATGTATCACAGATTATATGCGGAGAACAGAAGTCCACAGTCACGTCCTTCACCACGATATACATACCTTGTCCTTCGATACACGCTGTGACGGCAAAACTATTAATGGAAAAGTGAAACGGCATCTTCACTGCCTGTCCCATCTGTGCTCACAATCAGTGCAAGATCTACACAGTATGCTTCATCACCATACACAGTCATTGCTAAATATCTTACCAACCTCATCACTCTTTATAAATCACAACGGCAGCTTTGCTCGTCCGGGGACCTGCCACAGCTGAAACTCCCGACAGTAAGTCTCAAGTCGTTTGGAGAAATTAAAGTTTTCTGCCCATCCCTTACGGAACGACCTCCTTTATGTAGTCTGTCATACCCCAACTCATTTCTCTTCTTTGTTAGCAGTTATCTAGTCAGACCCAGGCAACACTTACTATGTCCAAAATTTTAGTATTTTTTATTTTTTAAAAAAAAGTGGAAAATCTATGTGTGATTTGTTTGAGTTACATATCAATGGCTTGTGAGGCTTGTTTTCATTGTTATAGTATCTTAACCATTACTTATGAACAAAAAATGTCAGTTTATCTTCGATTTTTTTTAGATAAATAAATGGACGAAAGCCACCGCGAGAGTTGCATGCTTCAAAAATGATCCACTGATGTTCGTAAAGTTTACCATGAATCTTTTTCTCTTTTACTTTGAAATTGTGACCAGCTTTGTGGACTGTTAAAAATATGACTGCCCTGTTCTCTGCTTTAGATGACGCAGTTTTACCTAAATTCAACGTTTGTTTGTAGATTTGACGGAAAACGGGTCCAGTCAAATATTTATGCAAATATTTTTTGGTTTATGTAAGTCATTGTAGCTATTAATTGATTCATTTCAGTGGATTCCAATGTGGACTCAAGTTTTGCCAACTGGAACAGGCCAGAATAAAATCTGACAAGTCTTCGACTCGCTGGTCCCAGACGAACCAGTTTGTCTCTCTGAAGAGGCTGACGCACAGACGCCTGCTGCCCTAGTTCTGCAAAGCCAGGGCATCCATGCGTAGCAAGGTGTCGAGGAATTCTGGGTAGGAGATGCGCCCGTCCATGTTGGAGTCGAACTCGGAGAGGATGTGGAAGAGGTCCTCCTGGGTGACGGGCACGGCGCACTCGGCCAGCACCCTCTTGAAGTCGGCCACCGTCATCAGACCTGACCGCGTCCTGTCGTGCTTCTGAAAGGCACGGCGCAGGTTCTTCCAGTGCTTGATCAGCTGCAACCACATCGACAGTGCATTGAACAATCCCCCTAGGTCATGATCAGACTCTGAGACCTTGGCATGGAAAGGTCATTCTAGCCGTCAGCGTGTGTTGTCTCATTTGTCAATTAACTTTCCGGAAGTGTTTGTGCATGTCTGTGTCAAGACCGAGTCCCAAGCATGCTGGGATATCTTTATGACAGTATGGCGGCGTCTAGCAAGGCGGTGGCTGAGAGCGAGATTCAAGCAAGAGAGCTGGGTTGGAACAAACTCCGCGAGCAGGAAAGATCTGTTATTTCAAAGGCCAGCTTGATAGGAAAAATTACGGACATGTAATAGTGCACGCATGAGATCATCTAGAAGAAGTAGTCACCAGCTCTTTTTGTAATTTTAGTTTGAGTACTCCCAGAATTCATTCCAGTTCCAGGTTTTTTTGTAAACTAATTGAACTAGTTGTAGTAACATGGGCTGTTAGTATGCGAAGGGCTGCAAATCTCCAACAACTCGCATAGACCGAAAAAAAAATATTGTGGCTCGCTTGCTTGCTTGCCTGTCTTTATTACACACACACACACACAGATATATATATATATAGAGAGAGAGAGAGAGAGGTCTTTGCACGAGTAGTACTGAAGAGGCTCCAGGTACTTGCAGAGCAAGTTTTTCCTGAATCGCAGTGCGGTTTCCGTGCCAACAGATCACTATAGATATGATCTTCTCCCTTAAACAACTTCAGGAGAAATGTAGGGAGCAAAGGCAGCCACTCTTCATTGCGTTCATAGATCTCACAAAGGCTTTCGATCTGGTCAGCAGGGATGGCCTCTTCAAGATCCTCCCCAAGATTGGATGTCCACCCAAACTTCTCAGCATCATCAGATCCTTCCACGAAGACATGAAAGGCACTGTCGTCTTTGACGGCTCAACATCAGCTGCCTTCAACATACGGAGCGGAGTGAAACAGGGTTGCGTCCTGGCTCCCACCCTGTTTGGAATCTTCTTTGCTGTGATGCTGAAACACGCATTTGGTCCTGCAGCTGAAGGTATCTACCTCCGAACCAGGACAGACGGAAAGCTCTCTTCAACCTCTCCAGATTAAGAGCCAAGACTAAAGTCAAGCTGAGGTGCCTGCGTGACTTCCTCTTTGCAGACGACGCAGCAGTAACCGCCCACTCAGCCGAGGACCTACAGCAGCTCATGACTTGCTTCAGCGATGCCTGCCAAGACTTCGGGCTTACCATAAGCTTGAAGAAAACACAGGTCATGGGACAGATGTTGACTCTCCCCCAGTCATCAGCATCAATGACCATGAACTGGATGTCGTCCATGACTTTGTTTATCTGGGCTCAAATATCTCAGACACCCTCTCACTTGACGCAGAGCTCAACAGGCATCATCGGCAAGGCAGCTACCACCATGACCAGACTGACAAAGAAAGCATGGAACAACAGCAAGCTGACCGAGCACACAAAGATCCAGATCTACAGAGCCTGCGTCGTGAGCACCCTCCCTCCTGGCATGGCAGCGAGTCTTGGACTTTGCGTGCCCGACAAGAGCGAAAGCTCAATGCTTTTCATATGCGTAGCCTCCGACGCATTCTGAACATCACCTGGCAGGACAAGGTCCCAAACAACACTGTCTTGAAAGAGCCGGATGCACCAGCATGTACACGCTGCTGAAACAGAGACGTATGCGCTGGCTCGGCCCATGTCGTGTGCGCATGGATGACGGACGGATCCCTAAAGACCTCCTCTATGGAGAACTTGTGCAGGGAAAACGTCCCACAGGCAGACCACAGCTGCGATTCAAAGACGTGTGCAAGAGGGACCTAAAAGCCTTGAAACATTGACCAGAACAACTGGGAAGCAACAGCCCTCGAACGGTCAGCCTGGAGACAGACTGTGCAGAAAGGTCTCTCCAAGTTCGAAGAGACACTCGCTCAGCAGCATGGGGACAAGAGAATGAGAAGAAAGGCTGCAGCCCAGCAGACAGACCAGCATCAGACTTCACCTGTGCCCTCTGCCACAGGGACTGTCATTCCCGCGTCGGACTGGCTTCATTTTTGTGCGTGTGGGTCAGTTACATTCATTGCACGTGCTATCTGTGGTTCTCAGGTTGCTTGCTGTTGTCTGTTCAGGGGGAATTCGCTGACAAAGATTTCCATTATGTCTGCAATTATTTACTATTTCTACTTTTGTATTCAAAGTTGCTAAATAGGGTTTACATAGTATTAACCATTTGTCTGTAGAACAGAAGTTGCATTAAAAAAAAAAAAATTGTACGTAGTTGCTCTTTTTATGATTTTCCATGATATGCTGTAGTTTATGCTTTTATCGTCAAGTCTCCAAATGTATTTACTCAGTTCCGTTTGGTTTTGTTTTTTTTTTTCTTTGTTGAATGACTGTTTGTGGTTTGCGTGTCTAGTTTTAAAGTGGTTGTCACGCACGGACATTCAAGGGACATAATTGTGCTTGTCGTATGGCGGAGTGTGTTGCATGGTTAGTTTTTTTTATTTTTCCCCCCCATGTCGATATTTTGGAGTTAAGATGTGTGTTTTATTTCATTTTATTTTGTTGTGTGTGTGTGTGTTTTTGGTCGAGTTATTGTAGGTAGATTATCGACCAAAGAGGGTGCAGTTTGTGCTTGTATTTGGCTGTATCTATTTTTGTGATTGTTGTGGTTTGTGGTTTTTTTTGATGTTTTTATTGATGATTGGCTGATGAGTTAATGGATTGCATGGTGTTTGGATATGGTTAGGTCCATATTTAGTCTTGGGTATAGGCTGTTAGTGATTATTGATTGATGATTGGAGGAATAGGTGGTTTAGATTCTGTGCCGACACACAGTGTTCCTATGCTTAGAAGTGTGGTCTTGTATTTTGGGTGACTGATTGTTGATTGGTCTTTGAGCAAGTTAGTGTTTTGAGTCTCTATACGATTGTCGATATTCATGCCCTTATCTGGAGTCGTGTCGTGTCGTTCCCTGGGCAACCTATAGACGATTGGTTGCAGTCAGGGTGTGGCCTTGTCAGTTTCATGGTGTCTGTCACCTGTAGGTGTCGTCTGTCTTTTTGACTATCTAGTTGAGTTGTTTGCGACTCCTGGCTCGAGACGGAGGTCTGATCCAGTGTCTGGTGAGGCAGTTTTGCCACTTGGTTTAGTGGGCTGCCTGGAAGTCCATCGGCGGGTCCTGGTGACAGCTCGGAGTTCCTTGGAGAAGTATTTGGTGTTTCAGTGTCTGCCTACAGCTTCCACACATTTCAAGGGTGCGCGCGGGTTTCCCGGCCTGGTGCTGCTTTGGCAGGTGTTCATCTTGTGTCGTCTTCATCGTCATCGTAACTCCAGCTGACCTCTATGTCATCGTCACAGACGACCGGGAGGGGTCGACAGCATCCTTTGAGCGTCGAAGCTTCCTTTCCTGCTGTTGAGATCTGCTGAGCTACTGAGCCCTTCGTCATCTTCAGTTTGTTACGGTGTTTTAAAATTAGTGACTTTGTGTTGAACTTAGTGACATTATTGATTTGGCATTGTTCGGAGCTCATCTACCGTGGCATCAAGACCTCAGTGACAGTGTGGTCACCAGTGCCCAAACTGTAAATGCCCGTGAGGGAAGAGAAAGAGTTGAGGTGTGAGAATTAATTGTGGAAAAAAGAAAAAAAAGATGGTTCGAGTGTGTGATGGTATTATATATGAGCTGAGCTGATGATCATATATATTATATATCTTATATATATATAGAGATTTGGATATATTTGTATATGTTGTGTGGAGGGGGAATTGTAGTGAATTGTTTTTTTTTGAGGGGGTGTTGTTGTGTCCCCGTTAGTAGTTTATATTGTGTGGGCACTTTGGGTTCTGTAGGCCATCCTTCCCCTCTGGATGACTCAGACCCAAGTTACCACGCGATACCCCCTGTAGTATCCTTGGTCTGATATTAACCGTGTGTAGGTTGGGGTCCTTTGAGGCTCCCGGGATCTGGAGGTGGCGTGTCGGGGCATTATTTTTTTTTTTTTTTTTAATATTATTGATGATTGATGTGTTATCGTTTGAAGATCTGTTTTACTTGTTTTGCTGGTGGTGCATGTGTGAGTGCGAATCTGAATAAAAATCTGTTAGTTTGTCGCACCTATTAATTGGTTTTGTTTTCTTGTTCTGTGTGGTTTAATAACTTTAGAATGTGGGCGGGTGGGATTTTAAGGGGGTACCCTTTCACATTTCGGTATTCCTGTCACCGCACTATGCAAAATGATGACATATGGTGGAGATGCGGGGTAGGCTTAATTAGGGTGATTAGGCTAACTGGGGTTTAGATGCTTTTGGCTTGTAGGTACAGAGTTTGGGACCTGTTGTGTGTTTAGTTAGTACAAAAGTAAAATTTTTTGCAAGGGCCTTTTTTTTTTAGTGTGGGTGGTGGAGGGCGCATGCTATATGTAAGGGGCGGTAATAAAATTTCCCAGATCCCGGACACATTGTCTTGTGTGTGTCTTGGCTTGGTGCGGCCAAGGGGTGAGTGGTGTGTGAATGGTTGTATCTTTTATGTTGTTAATGTTATATTGTGTTGCTGATGATTGGTTTTGTTTTGATGAAGGATATCATGTGATGGATATATATGCATAAGCACAGATTGTGAGAGCGTGTGTGGGGAAAAAACGGTTGATTTGGGTGTTTTATGCGCTCGTTTTTCCTGCTGTGGTAACCGTAGTATAAGGTTGAACATTAACCCAGCTGGGTTAAAAGGGGATAATAGTTCAGGTTTTACGGTTGCGCTCACAGTGTTGGCCCTCAATCCTGTGTTGGGGGGGGCTGTGTGAATAGGTTTGGGGATTAGTCCGTGTGGGTGTGTGATAGTATTTTGTGATTAGTCGTCATGGCGACAGGATTGGACTGAATACTACGGTTGCATACTGCTGCACTTCGGAAGGACGATGGTCAAGAGGATGGACCAACCTCCACACCCTCCGGGCGGTCAATGCAAGCCACCTCCCCGGTCACTCCTGTGTCCAGTGGGCGGGGTGTTGAGGATCCCACAGGGAGCGGTGCCAGGTTCAGGACAGCCACTGGGACGGCTATGAGTTTCTACCTGCGCTTAGGTAGGGAGATGAACCTCAGCAAGACGGAGTTGGCACAGTTTGTGGCAGATAACCTCGCGAAGGAGGAAGAAAGGAGCCAGGAGTTGTTCTTAAGGAAGGTTCAAGTTGTGCGCGAGGGTGACGTACAGAGAGAAGGAGCAGTCAGACTCGAGAGAGAGGAGGCTGCCCTCAAGAGAGAGGAGGAGGAAGCTGCCGCTAAGCGCCAGAGAGAGAAGGAGGAAGCTGCTGCTAGTCTGGCCGTCCTGGAGGCGGACAGGTTGAAGAAGGAGGAGGAGCTCGCCCTCATGAAGTCCAGGGGAATGGCTGTTAGCCAAGAGAGACGCTGAGGCGCATAGATGGAAGGAGGAAGATGAACGAGCCCTGAAAAGGAAAGAAGTCGGCCTCAAGCAGGAAAAATTGAGACTCTCCGGGAACGTGAGAGGGAGACCACAGCTCAGACAGCCGAGGACGAAGCTACCAGCCACGTGGCTATCGACCCTCTCGTAGATACAGATGATGTCGACATCTATCTGGCTCATTTTGAGCGTGTCGCTAATCTATGTAGGTGGAAGAAGCGTTCATGGTCGTCCAGACTGATAGCTCTGCTGAAGGGAAAGACAAGGGACGCCATCTTGAGGCTCAATGCAAAAGACCTCACGGACTTTGACTATGTCGAGAAGGCCTTGTTGGATTACTTCGTCTTGATGCAAAAGCGTATCGTAAGAAGTTCAGGAACATGAAGAAGGCAACCAGGAAGACTTTTGAGCAATTTCTTGATCGTCTTAAATCATGCTTTAGTCATTGGTGTGTGGCCGCCAGCAAAGATGACACTAAGGCAGAAGACCTTAAAGACCTCATTTTTGAGGAGCAATTATATGGTACCTTTACACCTGATTTCGTGACACAGGTACGTCGCGCTTCCCCTAGGAACGCGAGAGATGTGGCATTGGAGGCAACCCGTCTAGCGGAGGCACGGCGAATGGGGAGAGAGAGAAAGAGAGACCGTTACCTCAAGTAACACGTGGGCAAGACACCAGAGTCAAGTCATCCGGAGATGGAGATGGGACCAGCCCACCGAGGTCAAGACCCCTGTCGTTGGCAAAGGTACAGGATCACCACGACAGGCATCCAACAAGCCGGTTAAGGGACCACCGAAGCAGGGGTTAATGTGCTATGTATGTGGAGGTCGGGGACACTTTGCTCGCAATTGCCCGACTCCTCCTGATGGCCAGATCCGGTTTGTCAGTGACGAAAGAGCACCTACTGTTGCAGACGTCTCACCAATTCTATGTGTGCCTTGCCTTAAGAAGCCCTTCAACCCCAGATGCAAAGTCAGGGTTGGCGACGCATGGGCGGAGGGTATCCGCGACACTGATGCCTCGCACATTGTAGTTGCTGCCAGACTGGTTCCGGTGGAGGCATACACCGGGGCAACAAAGACGGTGGTAATGGCTGAGTCCCGCTGCAGAAGTGTACTGCCCGTAGCTTGTGTATATTTAGATGCGCCCTTCTTTGTTGGTAGAGTTGAGGTTTTGGTGATGGGAAGACCTCGTTGGCGATGTGCTAGTGGGCAGCTATGTTCGTCGTGAGGGAGAGGCAGATCCCGAAAGAGTCCCTGTGTATCCTATCAGGGAGACAAACGAATTAGTGAAGGAGGATAAGCCCAGGATCCTCAGGTCGCTGTGCTTACAAGGGCACAGACGAAAGCTCTTACCACTCCTACACAACTCCTATTGCTCAGGGAGCACGTAATGGCTGTGTCAAGGGAAAAAAACTCATAGAGGAGCAGCAGCAGGATGATACCCTTGCTTCAGCACGGAGAGCAGCAGAAGAGGGATCGACGTTCCATCCACACGGGAATACTGTTTCATTCAGCTGGAAGGACAGAGTTCTGCTGCGTAAATATGAGAGTACTAACGGGATTGTGACCCAGGTCTGCGTGCCCAAGTCATTGCGAGGGACCATACTCACCTTGGAACACATCCCCATGGCCGGGCATTTGGGGGGAAACAAAACGAAGGCACGGATCTTCCCTCATTTTTATGGCCAGGAATGTGTGGAGATATTGGCCACTATGTTAGGTCCTGTCCTAAGTGCCAGTGAACGGTCGTCAAGAGACGAGTGAAGTCTGTGCCTTTGGTCAGGATGCCCCTGGCACAGGAACCTTTCAACAGAGTGGGAGTAGATCACACCGATGTCCGCGTCCGGCAATAGGTACATCTTGGTGCAAGTGGATTTCGCTACTCGTTATCCAGAAGCCACCCACATCGCACTATCACAGCGGAAGCCGTGGCTGAGGCATTGTTTGCCATGTGGTCACACACAGGGATCCCTGCGTCTGTACTTACTGATGGAGGTACACAGTTCACGAGCGAGGCAATGACTCAGGTGTTCAAGTTATTGTCTATCAAAGGTCTGTGCACCACGCCTAATGCAATGGACTGGTAGAACGCTTTAATGGCACTCTCAAGAAGATGCTGTGGAGGCTCACCCAGGAGAAGCCAGAGGAGTGGGACCGCTGGATGCCGGCGCTCTTGTTTGCGTACAGAGAGGTTTCCTCAGCAGAGTACCGGATTCTCTCCTTTCGAGATGCTTTATGGGCGCAGAGTGAGAGGGCCAATGAAGGTGTTATGTGACCTGTGGTCCAAGCCAGAGAATTTGGATTCTCAGACAGCTGCTGACTACGTCTTCGAACTGCGGAACCGAATCACTGAGACGTGTGCTCTGGCCCAGGAGAGCCTGGAGAAGGCAGCTAAGATGCATAAGCGCTACTTTGATAGGAAGGCTCGTCCTCGTGTGATTCAGCCAGGAACAAGAGTGCTAGTTCTGCGGCCAGTGAAAAACAATAAGCTGGAACTGGCATGGCAAGGCCCATTCCCTGTGGTCGCCAGGGTGGGAGAGGCAGACTACAAAGTGCGCGTGCAAGGACGAGAGAAGTTGTTCCATGTGAACCTGCTAAAGATGTTTGTTGAGAGAGAGAGCAGGAATCTACCCCCATAGTGGTGGCTTCTATTGTACACCAAGAGGAAGAGACTGAGGAACAAATCCCCACCATCAGGAAGGAAATCCCTCTAGTTCCATTGACCGCATCCCAAACGCGGAAGACGTCACGATTGGGACAGAGGATGCCAGATTTAGAGGACAGCTTCAGGAGTTGGTCAAAGAATACCATGACGTGTTGACTGACCTCCCCGGATCGACTACGTTGGAGTCTTGTAAGATCAGACTCAACTCTGACACTCCAATGCGGTCGAAACCCTACCCAGTGCCCTACTCTCAACAAGAGTCCGTTCGTGACGAAGTGGAATTGATGTTGAGGATGGGGGTGATTGAAAAGTCAGTGTCCCCATACTCTTCACCCATCGTGTTAGTAAAGAAAAAAAGATGGCAAGATTCGATTTTGCGTTGATTTTCGTCGTCTCAACAAGATGGCAGAGTTCGACGCAGAGCCGATGCCAGAGATTGAGTACCTGTTTGCTAAGCTATGGGAGCAGCGAGTTTTTAGCAAGCTACACTTGTCGAAGGGGTATTGGCAGATTCCAGTTTTTGCACACAGGGGGTTGATTCATCCCTTCAAAAAACATTGTTTTTTTTTTTGTTATGCGGCAACCAATGATGGAATCTCACACAGCAGTGTGTAATCCAGCCTGTGTCAACTGGTAGTGCGCACGGGGGTCTTGGTGACCTCGTTACCGCGCGGGATAAAAAGTGCAAAAGTTGCGTTAACTGTGCCTGTTTTGCATCAAGCTTGCTGGCGACACAAGATGTGTAAAATGAAAAAATTCTTTTTTCCCGTGCAAGAGCAGTCTCTCAAGTGAGCATTGCAAACGCTGAAGTGGCGCGACGACTTGGTGTGCATCATTCAGTTATTGTTAGACTGAATCAGCGTTTTAGGGCGACCAACAGCGTTGAAGAGAGGCCACGGTCAGGTCGGCCTAGGCAGACTACTCCCAGAGAAGATCGTTTCATCGAGAGGCAGGCCCTATTGCAGCGGGATACCACTTCCACCAGCATCCAAAGGCAGCTTCGTATGGCAAATAACACACCATCCTCAGCCGTCAAGCCATACGAAACCGTCTTCACCACTTCGGCCTCAGATCACGTTGCCCAGCTGTTCGACCACGACTGCTAGCAGCCCATAGGCTGGCTCGCCGAACTTTCTGCCATCGTCATGTGAGATGGAACCAACAACAGTGGTCCCAGGTCCCTCTTTTCAGATGAGTCGCGGTTTAGTCTTGAACACAATGACGGCCCGAACTAGAGTTTGGAGGCGTGTTGGTGAACGTTACATTGATGCAGCTGTTCGCCAGACCAGGGCCTTTGGGGGAGGATCTGTTATGGTATGGGGTGCCTTCAGCCTCCACCACAAGACACCACTCTACCATATTGATGGAAACCTCACAGGCATCCGCTATCGGGATGAAATCCTGGCGCCTTTCGTTGTTCCGACCATGCAACGGATAGGGACCCATGGCAGTCTTCCAAGACGACAATGCTCGGCCACATAGGGCCCGGGTGGCCGAAAACTTCATTGTGCAGGCCGGCATCAACAGGATGATCTTCCCGGCGTATAGTCCCGACCTCAATCCATCGAGCATATGTGGGATGAGTTGGGGAGACGTGTGAAGGAGAACCATCCACCTCCCAGAGACCGCCAGGATCTCTTCCAAATGCTGCAACTGGAATGGCAGAGAATCCCTCAGAGGGTCATCAGAACACTGGTCAACTCGATGAGGAGTCGCTGCGTGGAATTTCTCGCCAATGGCGGTGGCCACACCCACTATTGAAATGATTTTGTGAAACTGAACAGATTTTGCGAACTTTGATTTCGACATCCTCTGTTTAATTGTCTGTAAATCAACAACCGTTCATTCGATCCCAATGAAATTCAATGTACGTTGGAACAAGATAATGAAATTAAATCTGTTCCCAATTTCAAAATCGTGGCTTTTTATATTTTGGAAATTATGCGGGTACATGTAAACTGTGCTTAACTTTATGTGACTAGTATATATCAGGCGCGGTATTCACCCGCATGATGCGGAAGTTGCTGCAGCCATTAGAGTCTGATGACATCGACAATTTTATCGACGATGTGCTCATTTCTACAGTTGGCAGAGGAGGAACATTTGACCATCCTGTGTGCGGTCTTACAACGTATCAGGGAATGTGGTCTTACTGCAAGACCTAAGTGCAAGCTAGGAAACGCTGAGATGTCGTACTTGGGACACAAAATTGGAGGAGGAACCATAAGGCCAGA
>JADBJO010031705.1:15000-16468 GCA_016801955.1 Conus betulinus | reverse complement strand
GACAGACACAGAAGACAGACAGGACAGCAGAGGGAAGGGGAAAAGAGACACACGTGAACAGAGAGGGGACAGGAAAGTAGTGGACAGACTGAGAGAGACCGATAGGGAAAAAACAAAGTGGCAAAAGCGCAGACACGAGGGGGGTATGGGGGAAGGGGGAGGGCGGTAGAGAGAGAAGAGAGAAAGAGAGGGTTGTGTGGGGGGGGGGGGGGGGGGGGGGGGGACATAAGGAGAAAAGACAGACAGGCAGGCAGACAAACGGACCATCATGCTTCACAACAAAAAGAGTTAATTCCCCTGTTTCCTGTGTTGCATGTGCAGTTAGTTCAAACGGAAACTCGTCACCAGAAGGCAAACGGGGAAGACGAAGACGAACGGAACGGGGGTGGGGGGGTGGGGTGGGGGGTGGGGGGGGGGAAGGGGAAAGAAAAAACATCAACCACCACCACCACCGGCGCCGCCGCCGCAACAACAACAACAGCACAACGACGACGACGACGACGCCAGCAGAATACGATTAAGAAGGAGAAGGAAAAGAAGACGAACAGCAGCATCAGCAACCGAACACAGAAAACAACAATATTTATGAGGAAGAGGAGATGGAGGTGGGAGAGAGAGAGAGAGAGAGGAGAGAGAGAGAGAGGAGAGAGAGAGAGAGAGAGAGAGAGAGAGAGAC
Organism: Conus betulinus; assembly: GCA_016801955.1. Taxonomy (NCBI): domain Eukaryota; kingdom Metazoa; phylum Mollusca; class Gastropoda; order Neogastropoda; family Conidae; genus Conus; species Conus betulinus. Next base: position 15,792 of record JADBJO010031705.1, on the reverse strand, counting down.
AGAGACAGACAGAGAGAGAGAGAGAGAGAGACAGAGAGAGAGAGAGAGAGAGAGAGACAGAAGAGAGAGAGAGAGAGAGAGAGAGAGAGAAGAGAGAGAGAGAGAGAGAGACAGACAGACAGACAGACAGACAGACAGACAGACAGAACAGACAGACAGACAGACAGACAGACAGAAAATAGATGGACAACTTCGCAGACAAAGACCGACCGACACAACACACACACACACACACACACACACACACACACACACACACACACACACACACACACGTGTGTGTGTGTGTGTGTGTGTGTGTGTGTGTGTGTGTGTGTGTGGTGTGTGTGTGTGTGTGTGCGTGTGTGTGTGTGTGCGTGTGACCTGACACCCCGTACTTACCGTTCTCTGCTCACAGGCTGATGATGATAATTGATGAACCGTCCGAGCACCACCGCCAGCAGCAGCAGCAGCAGGGGAGACCACCGCTTGTGTTACGACGTCAGTGACCTCCTCCTTCCTCCCGCCCCCCTGTCCATCATCGCTAGCCTCCTCTCCCTCCTGCTGTGCCGGGTCTCTGTCTCCCCCCAGCCTCTCCCTCTCCGGCGCCACTCGAGAAGTGCTGACACACACACACCACAGACCAAAGATGATGATAATGACAAGGACGATGGTTGACGAAGATGATGATGACGACGACGGACAGTGACGATGATGGTGGTGGGAGTCATGATGATGATGATGATAATGCTGGGAGTGACGGTCACGATGGCTATGATGATGATGATGATGATGATGATGATGATGATGATG
>JADBJO010031705.1:0-7500 GCA_016801955.1 Conus betulinus | reverse complement strand
TTGGCACGGTCTGCACCCCGACTGCATTGGTACCGACCACCCCCTAAGATGATTCCCTCGCACTTCTAATCTGATACAGAAACGGAGAAGAAAAAAGAACTCACTCATTTTAAAAAAAAGTTTGAAGCCTGGCTTCCTGGCGAAGATATTCCTAGAAAGTGCACTCTTGTAGCCAAATGATCCACGAGTTTACCCTCGTCTTCCGCAGTCATAAAACTTCGTTCGCGAAAAAAAAAACACTGCTACATCTTTCGAAACGCTTTGTAAAGATTTGCTCGCGCACAAACCAGCCACGCAAACTTTCAAAATCATGAGTGATTCCCAAAAGATCAGTCCATCTGTCGAGACAGTGACCGGAACGAACTGAAATGCAGCAAATGGCTCGTTCGAACCAGGTGAACAGCACAGAATCTCCAAGAAAACTTTCCTCTGCCTCTGACATTTCACAACAAAAATTCTCCTTCCAAATCGTCTCAAGTGAGCGACTGTTTGGAGTGAAGGGTATGGTTAAAAAGATGACACACCGCCAGGAAAAAAGGGAAGAGACGTACACAGGCCATCTTTCTCACGCCATGCACAAAAAAGTGGCATGAGTTTCAAATCTGTACAAAAAGGGAGTCCATTTCATCCCGTGACTCGTCAAAAGGAGGAAGTCTGGGCCATGGGAGTGATGTAAACACCGTGTTGATTTGTCATCACCAGCGTCAACATCAACAGTCTTTTGGACTGTATTCAAGTTCAAGTTTCCTCACTTCAAATACATGTTGTTTCTGTTTTCTCTTTCTCCACCTTTTCTTACTGCTATTCTAACTTTTATTCCCTTTCCTCTTTTTCAAGCTGTAAACTTTTCGTTCTCTTTCTTCTTTTTACAACTCTCTCTCTCTCTCTCTCTCTCTCTCTCCTCTCTCTCTCTCTCTCTCTCTCTCTCTCTCTCTCTCTCTCCACATTGGGAACTGTATTTGTTTAGTTTATATCCAGTGTCACCTGTTTACTGGCCTCCACGAAGAAAACCGCTCAAAATCATCTATAATGAAAATTTTTAGTGACAAATAAAGGAAAAGATTGCAAAAAGTCGTAAAAGAACAGCAGTCGACGCTTTGAATTAGAGAAAAAAAAAAGGCTGCAGCAGAGCGTGTGAAAAACATTACTGCGACATCAAGACACTTTCAACTATACCCTACAATGATATTCAATAATCGTGAAAGGGAGGGGGCGCAAAAGGGAATCATTCACCTAAATATGTAGAAAACATGTAAAACAAAAAGGATGGAGGGGGCGGAGGGGAGGGAGGGGGAGGGGCAAGCGCTGTGGATGCGACAGACAAAGGGCTGGATGTGGCTGTGAAGGACGGAGCCGGAATGAGCAATCACTGAGTGAGGAGGTGCAGGACACGGCACAGAGACTAAAATGCAAAGTTAGCGTCGTTAAAAAAACATTGGCGCACACTGTTCTTCTCCTGGCTCCATTACTCACTCCTAGAAATCCTGGCTGTGGCACTTGTTATTTCACTATCCGTGCTCGTTTTATTCACCTTCAGGGTGCGCGCGCATGCGTCTGTATGTGTGGTGTGTGTGTGTGTGTTGGTGTGGTGTGTGTGTGCGCGCGCGTGCGTGTGTGCTTGCGTGCGTGCGAGCTTGTGTGTGCGTGCGTGTGTGTGTGTGTGTGTGTGTGTGTGTGTGTGTGTGGGTATGAGAGAGAGAGAGAGAGAGTGTGTGTGTGTGTGTGTGTGGTGTGTGCGTGTGCGTGCGCATGCTTGTGTGTGCTTGCGTACATGTGTGTGTGCGTGTGTATGTCTGTACGTGTGTGTGTGTGTGTGTGTGTGTGTGTGTGTGTGTGTGTTGTGTGTGCGCGCGCGTGTGTGTGAGTGTTTGTGTGTGTGTGCGTGTGTGTGTGTGTGTGTGTGTGTGCGCGCGCGCACTCGTGCGTACACAAGTATGCGAGCGCGCGCATGTGCGCGTGTGTATGAGTGCGCGCGCGCACGCGCAAGTGTGTTTGCAATTGTGTGTGTGTGTGTGTGTGTGTTGTGTGTGTGTGTGTGTGGTGTGTGTGTGTGTATTATTGTTGTTGTTGTTGCTGTTGTGTTGTTGTTGCTGTTGTCGTGCCTGCGTAAGACTTCAGTTTAGGCCAAGATGAAATCAAAATAATGTGCGCATTTCCTACGATTATTATCCTATATGAATAGCAAACAAGCCAACCATGCCGGGGTTGGAGTGTTATAGACGCAACTTTAGAAGAAAAAAAAAAAATACTAAACAAGCAAAGCCTTACCTGTCCCTTCCTCTTGCTGTTGTTGTTTTGCCACTCACTGTTGATCACAGGTGGCGTCAGTTCCGGTGTGTTTTCTGTCCACTGTCTTCCTTATCTCCCTTTTTCTTCTTCTTCGTCTTCTTCCGGCGTTCGTCGTCAAAACTCGTCGATGCCCAGATTTTTTCTGGCTGGCGCAGCCCATGGTGTTCCCCATGATGCAGCAGAGCTACACCCAGTGTGTCTTGACAATGAAAAGAGCCTTCCTCTGTTCCTTTATATTCCTTCGTTCGGAGCCGCTGACCAATAATTTTGATCACAGCTGATCTATGTTTGTTCTGTCTTTACGAGTTCAGTTGTTGAATGAGAGTTTACAATGAACACGGAGAGTGAAATTAGTCATTCACCCGAAACGAAAAATGTTGACCATGTGGTTGACGCTGACTGAAAAGAAAGAGCATTCAATGACATCCACAGAAATGATAAAATTTGTATTGAATGTCCCGTAAGAATTGTATAATGTTGTTCACCCAGATACTGTCGTGACATCCAAACATACCTAAGTGAATATCACCGCTCTCATCTTCTAAAACAAATAACAATAAAACAAAATAAAAGCGAAAAACAACACCAAAAATCCATTGTTGTACGAACTGAAATTATCTAATTATATGAAAATCCTGTTCATTAACATTTTGTTTTAAAATTACACTTGTTATGTTGATGTTTTTTGCTACAGTTGTTTACTAAAAAAAAAAACTTTTTTTCTTCTTTTTTTTTTTTGGTGTTGTTTGCGAAGTGTTTAAACTATGCGGCTGCATGCTTTCTCTCCGTGCCTCAAATGGATAACTGCCCCGTTTTCCCTTGCGTTTTGCAATTCATGCAGTTATATCATTTTCAAGAGCATGCACAGTCACGTATGGCTTATTTTTGAGCAGAAATGAAGCTAAATACTTTGAAGGGGGGAGGGGAGAGGGGGCGATGGCGAAGGAGTGTGTATGTGTACAGAAAACTCCAGTTAGTATCTGTAATGACAGGTCAGCGCCAAGGAAAAAAAAAATCAACAACTGAAAGTGCACTTCTGCTGGCATTATCTGTGAATGAATTTTGAACATGAACAACGGTTTTAGATAAGCATTATCGGTGAAATAAGTGACCAAATGACTTAGCTAAGGAAAAGAAGTTGTACACACAAACACGACCTGCTCCTGGCTGGTTGGTTCGGCAGATGAAGACAGTACTTCTTTTGGTCCCACCGACAACTTTGGGTTCGCGTTTTTTTTCTGGATCAGTTAAATGCAGCGGAAGAATAAACACGGTTACAAACTGGATCAAGATTTTCCCTGAGGTTTCGCTTTAACAGCAGGATCAAAACGAAAACATACAAATACGACGTCTGCCACGAAAAATGCAGTCAGGATACTCAGAGACGAGGAGCGACGCTGAATCGTCGAGTTAAACAATCACATGGGAACTATCATGACACTGTATTCACGCGTCCCTGGCAGTACGCCCACGACCTGTTGTGTCCTTATCTTCAGGCGTTTTGTTCTGTCCGATATCTCTACTGCTTTCTGACAAAGTTTTTCTCATTACTGGCCTCTTTCGTCGTGTTACTGTTGAGGGCTGTGTCCCACAAATGGCGTGGGGTGTGTAGTGCAAGGATGAGGCTGGATAAACGAAGTAGATAAAGATGTTATCAGGAGGAAGAGGGTGATAGTGGAAGTGGAAGGTGTGAAGGCCGTCGTTTTGAGGGTCCGATTATCTACATGTTCGTGTATACCCAGGTACAGGTGTGTGTGTGTGTGTGTGTGTGTGTGTGTGTGTGTGTGTGTGTGTGTGTGTGTGTGTGTGTGTGCGCGTGCGCACGTGCGTGTGTGTGCCCGCGCGTGAGAATAAGACTGCGTGTGCATGCGCACGTACGCGTGCAGGTGTGCGCACGCATGTGCATGTGTGTATGTAGTGAACGTATGTATGGTGTGCGACGTGTGTGTGTGTGTGTGTGTGTGTGTGTGTGTGTGTGTGCGCGCGCGCGCGCGCGAATGTATCTTTTGTGTGTGTGCGCGCGCGTGCGCGTCATGGATATAGTATTACTTCAGCACTGGAGCCCAAATTGCCTTCCCTGTTTACTACTTCCGCTGAGAAGGAAGTCACCTTCTCACCCGCGTCTGTTGATATTCGTTTGTCTGTCAGTAACAATACTCAGAATCTCAAAAGCCATCCAGTTTTGCTGTGGACCCAGGACCTGTCAGAAAGAGCAGCTAACATCTACTGAAAGGACTGTAAAGGATCCGAGTGGCAAAATGGTAGGTGGCCTACGCATCAATCCATGACATTTTGGTACTGACCTCTGTGGAGGATTCAGATCAAAAGGCGGATCCAGGAGCCAGTTTCTGCGCAGACTGGGGGAGAAACTTGGTGGAAATATAGTATGTGGGCCAACAGACCAACATCCGTGACATGTTGGTACTGATTCCTGGTGAAGACCCACCTCAGTGGGCAGGTCCAGAGCTTGACGGAATGTTTGTGACCTCCACAGTCCCCTTGCCTTGTTTGAGCTCTGCTTTCTATTCCGAATTCCGATCTTCACGTCTCTCATCAGCCTGTCCTGTAGTATTTCCAGCACTTCCTGGGTCGCAAACAGCGCATATCCAACAGGAATCTTCCGGTGGTCCTCAGAGAGTTGAAGTCTTAATGAGTCTTAAAGACCTGTCCTTGTGTGTGTGCAGTCTAATCGTATACACGTACGCATACGCATGCACACCCAATGGCCCCAGAGAGAGAGAGAGAGAGAGAGAGAGAGAGAGAGAGAGAGAGAGAGAGAGAGAGAGAGAGAGAGAAAGGGTAACAAAACACGCAAAATATTGAATGTTTAATGAAACTGAAAGTCCCATTACATACTCAGCTTTAAATATGGAGTAGAAAACCAATATTATCACAAAAAGGCTTTGTCTTTAATTCCACAATAAATAGTTAACACAGATTTAGAAAACAAAGACACTCATAGCAGCAGTTTCGATCACAGATTGTACAACTGAGACAAATACGAACAGCATTCAATGATCAACTAAATATAATGCAGTGGGATTATATTCTATTATACTCCTAATAGAAACAGCTAATTCTGAAACTGTAATTCTTGTCTCACACTTTAAAGCTTGCGTCAACCATCACCGATAGAAGTACGAAGGCAGTTTACTCTAAGTGACGTCTAGGAGAAACAAAAAAAATATTTCGTACAAAACATTAGTACAAAATAACTTGGCAAGTGTTCACAACTTCACTTTGTCTTCCACATCAATTTGGATACGCTGCTAATCAAATCAACGTTCAGAAAACAAGGGTTTCTTTAAAAAGAAATTAAAAAGAAAGTAGAAAAAAGTGACAATTTTAAACGTAGAACTCATTAGATTAGACATTAAGGACGGAATATTCTGCTACAAGTGGGGACGGACAATCTGTCAAACTCAAAACTGACTACCGATCGGTTACCTCATGACAATACAAACTTGTATCTCATACGTCACATTATCTTATTCTAAACTACTGTGCTTAAATCAGAATATTATGAATTTCTATGCTTACAGGATACAACAATACTATAAACTTCTCTGCTCAAACAATGCTAAAATAGTACAAACGTTTGCACTCTTGCAGTACCACAGGATTATAAACTTCTAATCTCATACAGTACCACACTATAATGGACGTTTTATGCTCGCTGACTATCGCGATATCACTAACATGTTTATTCACACAGAATCACAATATTGTTATTTTCTATATTCATACAATACCACAAAATCATAAATTTCTATAACCATCCAACATCACAATACATGAACTTCTACACTGATACAATACCACAGTATCAAAACCTTCTCTGCTCATACAGTACCAAATGATTATAAACTTCCATACCCACACAATACAACGTGGCTGACTTATCCAAAATTAAACGAATCACAAACCATGCTCTTGAAATCGCAGCTGTCTTCAACTGTGTATACAATCAAAACCACACTGAATCTGGCTTACTCGTCTCGCAACTCCATGCCACTGTCAGTTAGGTTAGCTCTCTTTCAATGCCATTTTCCACAAAATCCAAATCAATGCACTACACAATACTAGCAACATATGGCTAGGACACTGACCAATTCTTATACCAGTAAAAAAAAAAATGCAGCCATGTAAAAGTCTTGAACTGTTTATCACAACAGTGGACAGATCACAAACAACGCGCATTTGATTAAACAGCCTTTTTGGCAAAACGGCACCAATATTTTACAGACAGGGAAAAAAACAAAGAGAAAAATTAATGGTCACGTGCTGGTATCACAGACTGACAGCCATCCAATACATGATGACTTGGTTCGTGAGTTGGTTAACAATGCTGGCTGCTTACTACACACTGTCTGGGCTTTTGACAGTGTCCAAAATCACGCAGCTTCATACCGAGTTTAAAAAGAAAAAAAAAAGCGTTGAGACCACTCAAACTGATCGAACGACGCATGCACAAACGCCAAATGCATGCAGCCGAGTGATTATGAGCATGTTCTCCAACATATATTTAATCAATCAGACAGGAAATTGGAAAAAAAAAAGAATAAAAGAATGAAAATCTGTCAGAGAAAGCATATCATGGCCTCCATCACAATACAATCATTAAAAATCCGGTCTTCTTCTCGATAGTTGATTGTTGAAAACAACCAGGTAGGCCCTCCATACGTACGTTTCCATTAGTTTCCCATGAAAAGAGCGGGATATTAGAGGTGGATGTACATGTAATGAAGCATGGTCATGTAACGATAGGAGAGCAAAAGGGATAAGGCGAGGCAAAGTGGGGCGGGTGAGAATCGGGAGTGGAATGGGAGGAGAGGGAGAAAAGGTGGAAGGCTGGGGGAGAAGTGAAAGAGGAATGGAAGATGAGTCAGTCGAGAAACGCTTAATGCTGCAAAGTTGCGTAATCCTAGAGGCAAAAGACGACGTTCATGCGTATAACTGTTTTCTTTCTTTTTCTTTCTTTTTTCTTCTTTTTTTTTTTTTTTTTTTTTTTAAACTGTTTTGCGTATGGACATTTTTTGCGTATAAATTATTTCTTTTTTTGCGTACGGTATGACAATATGTCCATTCTGCAAAAGAATATTGCAGACGCAATACACTTTTTTTTTTTTTTTTTTTAAATACGTAAATAAACGGCATTAAGATTGAGTTCCTTCCATCTGTATCTGATCTTATTTTCGTGTACTGATTCAT
>JADBJO010031704.1:15000-16468 GCA_016801955.1 Conus betulinus | reverse complement strand
GCCATAGCTCCTCCTTACTTTCCTCAATACCTCCCCCTCCCACCTCCCTCCCCCCCACCCCCCACCCCCAAACCCACTTCCTATACTGGCCCTCAAACGTTCAGAAGACAGAGACTCCAACAGCACACCTTTGCAACATCTTCTAAACGAGCGTCTTCACCACAGGGGGCGGTGTGTGTGTGTGTGTGTGGTGGGGGGGGGGGGGGGGGGCGTGATGCCGCACATAATGGGCAGCCGTCCGTCAACGACAACGACAACGACAACGACGCAGTAAAATTGTTGGGGAGACATGGCCGCCCATTCAGAGGTCCAAGGCACCAGACGTCAGAGTCTTCAGGAGGGCATCTTCTTCTCCAATTACTGGAAGGCAGCGCGCAGGGAGAGAGGAGGGGGAGGAGGGGGGAGGCGGAGGCGGAGGCAGGGGGGCGGGGTGGGAGGGTGAGAGGGAGGGAGGCAGGCCTCAGAGTCATCAACGGCAACAGCAGCAGCACAGCAGCAGCAGCAGCAGCAGCTGTAGCAGAGTGCGTGCTGTTCTGGCAGTGCAGGTCTGGCAGCGGATGAGGGATGATCACAGCAGGTCTGCCGCTGTCATCACCCCGCTCGCCAGGCTGTTGTCTTAATGAGGGGCAGGCTCCTGAAATACCTGCCGTCTGTCTGTCTGTCTGTCTGTCTGTCTGTCTGTCTGTCTGTCTATCTGTCTGTCTGTCTGTCTGTCTGTCTGTCCTGTCTCTTTGATTGATTGTTTGTTTGTTTCCTTCTTTGTTTATTTTGTTTGTTGGCTGGACACAGCCATTGTCTCTGATCCTACCTCTTTACGTCGAGAGCGAGCGAGAGTGAGACAGAGACAGAGACAGAGAGACAGAGAAGGACAGAGAGACAGAGGACAGAGGACAGACAGACAGACAGATGTGAGGTGGAGGAGACAGACAGACAGACAGACAGGTAGACACAGACATAGTTAATATAGAGACAGACAGACAGACAGACAGACGGACGGACGGACGGACAGACCATGAAACAGGAAGACACAGAGAGAGAGAGAGAGAGAGAGAGAGAGAGAGAGAGAGAGAGAGAGAGAGAGAGAGAGAGCACCGGGGGAGGGCAGGGGGGGGGGGGGGGACGGAGACAAAGACAAAGACAAGAAAAGGACACAGAGAAACAGCAGCGACAGACAGATAGAGACTGAAGGTCAACCTAATCACCTCAGAAACCTCCACACCAGGTACCTTCCATTCATCCCCTTAGACGAATCAGTTTACCAGTCCATCTTCATCAATGCAGTCTCGTCGACAATCTGCGTTAGCTACGGAACTGGTTGACACTGGAGAAAACTAGACTGTGCGTCTGCTGTTGTTTATAGAAAGACCATTAAAGAGGAGGAGAGGAAGAGGAGGAAGAGCAGGAGAAGAGGAAGAGGAGAGACATGAGCAGGAGGAGGAGAGGATACAGGAGGAGAGGAGGAGAGAGG
>JADBJO010031704.1:0-7500 GCA_016801955.1 Conus betulinus | reverse complement strand
CCTGAAAACGTTAGGTTACTGATTCTCCCAGCTTTCACATCAATGATTGAAAAGGCTGGGGGAGAGAGACTGTAGGGGGTTTTGTGTATCATTTGATTTGATGCGTAGATATTTATATGCCAGCGGCTGTCTAACAACAGGTGGAAAAGGCCTTGACTTCGCTGGAGGGAACAGAATGACGGTATGAGACAACTTTAAGAGCCGAGTCATTGGATGTTAATAATGGTGATATATTTGACTCACACGTACGCGTGCGTGCTTACCCCCTCTCCCCCCTGCCATACCACACACCCACATGCATAGAGACAGACGCACACAGAGATGCAGACATATACAGACAGAAAAACACAGACATACAGGCAAACAGACACACACACACACAGATACAAGCACACGCAGACACAGACATAGTCAAAGGCAAACGCGCAGACACAAAGACACACACCACACACACACACACACACACACACACACACACACACACACCACACACACACACACACAGAGGAGAGAGAGAGAGAGAGAGAGAGAGGAGAGGGATGGAGAGATGAGAGGAGAGAGAGAGAAGCACACACACACACACACACACACACACACACACACACACACACCACACACACACACACACACACACACACACACACACACACAACACATACACTCACCGTGTGTCAACATGATGACCCAGCCACCTCCCCCTGTTTTTTTCTGGCACCACCACAGAGCTCTTCAGACGACCGCCGTCACTCCCCAAATCAGCACCGTCTTGACACCACCACTCCCAGACACAATGCCAGCAATTAAAAGCCTCCACCGCTTCCACAACAACACTCACTCACTCACACCCACACACACATACAGCCGCCACAGCTTTTCAATCGACACCCCGCTTTGACAGACAATCTCCAACGAGTACAGCTCTACTACTACGACTCGTCAGCCTCCGGCTGTATGTAGATAGTGGATGGCAGCGACTACAAAGTAGCAAAAGCAGTCACAGGGCGACAGATAGACAGACACAGTTCCGACGGTGACACGAGTGGCGCAAGCAGAAGAGAAGCCAGGCAAGGGGATGACACTGGCACAATAATGCCAGCTAGCACAGCTCTGCCTACTCCCGGACTTAAAAGCTGCGGGCACGTGCAGCATTAAGTCGTTACTGTGTCGGGCTTGTGCACGGAGACAGAGATGAGGGGGGGAGTTTGGTGGAGGGTGGGGGGTGTGGGAGGGAGGGGGGGGGGGGGGGGGGGCTGGGGCTTCGTCGCCAGGTAACACCGTCAGAGCGGGAGGGGGAAGGCAGGGGGTAGGGGAAGGGGTCGGTGGGGATAGGAGGGAGCAAGGGGGGAGGGGAGGGGGAGATAGAGATAGAGAGGGGGAGAGAAGAGAGAGAGAGATGAACGAGAGAGAGATGAACAGAGGAGAGTGAGAGAGATAAACCAGAGAGAGACAGATAGACAGACAGACAGAGACAGAGACAAACAGAGGAGAGAGAGAGAGAGGACAGACAGAGAGACAGACAGACAGACAGCCAGACAGAGACAGAGACAGAGACAAAAAGAGAGAAAGAGATAGAGAGAGAAAGACAGGGACAGACAGAGAGTGGAGAGACAAACACACAGACAGAGACCGAGGACAGATACAGAGATAGAGACAGAGAGAGGAGAGAGGGCAGAGAGAGGATAGAGACAGACAGATACATAGAGAGACGGAGATGGATGAGTTTGTATGGCAGTGTGTGGTGCTGTGTCTGGTGTGTCTGTGTGGTGTCTTGGGAGGAATGGGGTGGGGTTGGGGGGTTAGAGTGTGGGTTGTATTACAAGGACAGAACGGAAGGTGGTGTGTGAGTGTGTGTGTGTGTGGTGTGTGTTGTGTGTGTGTGTGTGTGTGTGGTGGGTGTGTTGGTGTGTGTGTGTGTGTGTGTGTGTGTGTGTGTGGTGTGTGTGTGTGGCGTGCAGTGTGTGTGTGTGTGTGTGTTGGTAGGTGTGTGTGTGTGTGTGGGTGTGTGGTGTGTGTGTGTGTGTGTGTCGTGTGTCTGTGTGTGTGTGTTGTGTGTCCCGTGTGTGTGTCGTGTTGTGTGTGTGTGGAGAGGAGTGAGAGATGTGTGGAGGGAGAAGTGGACGGGAGAGAGAGGACGAGCTGAGAGATGAGATGGAGAGAGGAGAGAGGAGGAGAGAGGACGAGAGAGAGAAGGCAAGACAAGACAAGTCAAATTCTTTATTTTACGAGGAATAATAGATAAGCACTGATGTGCTTTTTTTACATCCAGTCCTCGCCCTGTGCAGGGTCAACAATTGCAAAAAAATAAGATGAGGTAACAAAGGAAAGCAGGCAAAAAGTGACTAGAACTACAATACAATATGGGATTAAAATTTTAAAAAGAGAGAAGAAAAAAGAGAGAGAGTAGGTGAGAGTGGAGCGAGCGAGGAAAAGATAGGAGAGACTCAAGAGAGAAAAGAGGAGAGAGAGACAAAGACTCATGGCTCAAGACTTCAAAAACTTATTACTCAAGGATAAAGATTTTAGGCAATGCCTATTCTTCAGCCGCGCCTTTGATATTCTTAAACCATTCAAAGATAGACAAACTGCACATCATTGATAATGGCAGAACAACAATGAAGAAATATAGCAACATTATAATACTAGCAGATAACAATAGACGAGAAGCTTTCTTTAATAATATGAGAGAGAGAGAGGCGAGGAGGAGAGAGGAGAGAGAGAGAGGAGAGAGAGAGAGGAGAGGACGAGAGAGAGATGAGAGGGAGGGAGAGAGGGAGGTGGGGTGGGGGGGGGGGGGGGGGGGGGGGGAGGGACAATGAAACAGAAGTGCAGATTTGCAGTGTTTCATGAACGGTATCTGTGCGTGCGTGTTGGTGGTGAGTGTTCGTGTGTGTGTGTGTGTGTGTGTGTGTGTGTGTGTGTGCGTGTGTGAGTGCGTGACTGTGCGTGCGTGCGTGCGTGTGCGTGAGTGCGTGCTGTGCGCGCGACGCGGCTGCGCGCGTGGTGGTGTGTTTGTGTTGTGTGTCTTGTCTGTCATGTTATGTCTGTCTGTGCGTGCGTGCGTGTGTGTGTGGTACTGTGTGGTGTGTGCGTGGTGTGTGGTGCGTGCGTGCGGTGTGCTGTGATGTGTGTGTGGTGTGTGTGTGTGTGCGGTCGTGTGTGTGTGTGGTGTGTGTTGTGTGGTGTGTTGTGTGTGGGTGTGTGTGTGTGTTGTGTGTGTGTGCGTGCGTGTGGGCGTGCGTTAGTGTGCAGTGCGTGTGGAATTGTGCTGTGTGTGTCGTGTCTGTGTGTATGTGTGTGTGGTGTAGAGTGTAGATGTGGAGCATGTTGTGTGTGTGAGAGAGATGGAGAGAGATAGAGACAGACAGAGGAGAGGAGAGACAGAGAGAGAGGGAGGACAGGAACACAGAGAGACAGAGACAAACAGAGAGAAGAAGCGAGGAGCGTGAGAGAGACAGAGAGAGAGAGAGGGGAGAGTGTAGAGAGTTTGTTGAGACAGAGACAAAGACAGAGACAAACAGGAAGAGGGAGGGAGACAGAGCAGAGAGAGAGAGAGAGAGAGAGACAGAGAGAGAGAGAGATGGAGAGAGAGAAGCGAGTGAAAGTGAGAGGGGGACGGGGGCTCAGGGGGAGCTCAAGGTGTAGACAATGAGGTTGTGTGTCTTTACTCTATCGATTTTCCCTGCCTCAAGACACCCGCAGAATCAAGTGATGTTTTACAAACATTGCTCCTCATTACTTCCTCTACTGACTAACACCCTCTCTCTCTCTCTCTCTCTCTCTCTTATATCTTATCTATCTACTCTCTATCTTCTCCTACATCTGTTTTTTCTCGGCTCCAATCTCTATCTATCCTCTCTCTCTCTCTCTGCTGCGTGCTCTGGGTGTGTGGTGTGTGCGTGTGTGTGTGGTGTGGTGTGTGCGTGGAGTGCGTGAGCGTGCGTGCGTGCGTGCTGTGCAGTGCGTGTGTTGTGCGTGTGTGATGAGTTTTCGTGCGTGCTGTTCTATATGTGTTGTGTGTGTGGTGTGTGTTGTGTGTGTGTGTGTGTTGTGTGTGTGTCTCTGTCTATCCTCTATCTGGTCATGTGTGTTAGTGGGAGAGTCACATTTGTCCTCCCCAATCTGTATCTCTGGCTGTTAGTCTCTCTGTCCTCTCGTCTCTCCGTCTCTCTGTCTATGTCTCTGTCTCTATCTGCTCTCTCTGTCTCTGTCTCTCTCTCTCTCTCTCTCTCTCTCTCTCTCTCTCTCTCTCTCTCTCGTGTGGTTGTGTGTGTCTACCTCTCTGTCTCTCTCTGTTGTCTGTCTGTCTGTCTGCCTCTCTCTCTCTCTCTCTTATCTCTCTCTTCTCTCTCTATCCCTGCATCTCGGTCTGCGTGCGCGGCGGCCTGTGTGTGTGTGTGTCTGTGTGTGCGTGGTGTGTGTGTGGTGTGTGTGGGGTTGTGTGTGTGTGTGGTGTGTGTGTGTGTTGTGTTGTGTGTGTGTTGTGTTGGTGTGTGTTGTGTTGTGTTGGTGTTTTCCTTGGTATCGAGTTGCATTGTTTGACGCTATAGTTTCACTCAATGTTTGTGTTGCTTTCACATTGTGTTCTTAGCTTGTGCTTTAATGCCTTTTGCGATGCCATTCAATATCTGCTCTGTCTCTGTGTACAGTGTGTGCTCTATTTGTGTTTATGCTCTGTCATGCGCACCGGGAAGGAAGAGAAAAAGAAAAAGGGGGGAAAAAAAAATCGTTGGTGAGACCCAGAAGCGTCGATCTTTTGGTGGTCAGATCGAAGTCTTTCCCCTTTCCTTGGTGGAGGTTTCCACTCCTTACTTTCTGGGTCAGATTAAGGCTTGTGTCATTGATGATCCTGTCACTGACTTTGTTCCTGGTAACCTAAACCCTCACCTCTTCCAGACTTGTCTTTGTTGGACGTCACTCCCGAAGACCTCACCTCTCCCACCAACATCATCGACAACGACATCCTTTTTCGCCTTTATCCCCAAGATGGTGACGTTGTGAAACACGATTGTTGTTCCAAAGCATTTGCAGGACATTGTGTCTCAGAAAGCGCAAGACTCCATTGTCGCTGGTCATTGTGGTGTCGAGTGTGCACTTCAACACGTTTTTGCGTCCTTTCCTGGCCGTTGTCTCTCGTTCGTTCGGTGTGACATTATTGTCAGTCTTGTGACATCTGTCAGAAGAGTCGCTTGGATTCGTGTTCGTTGTGCACCCTTTCACAGAATTCTTCCGTTCGAAAAAGGTCGCTGTGGATACCGTTGGGCTGTGGTACCTTCGTCTTCGGGGTCATCAGTACATCCTCACTATGGTGGATACGGCTAACGTTGTTGTTAATCAATAGCTAGACACCCACATTGATCATCATGATGAGATCCTTCTAGTGGACACACACTTGTTTAGCTACTGTATGGGATGTTGAAAGGTTTGCCCGGTTTTTGACTGACTGCAAATGTATTTTGCAAAGAGATCATAGGCCTTTAACGTTTTTTTGTAAGCATCCAAGACTAAAAATAGTCGCCTGCTCAGATAGGTCTCATCCATTTAAGGGTTCAAATTTACTGTTGAACCAATTTCAGGCGCAACCAACGCTTTAGCTGATTTGCTGTCCCGTCCCTGAATGTTTGTTTGTTTGTTTTGCACCCCATGCTGTCTTGTTTTCTTTGTCGACTTGAATCCTGTTCTATGTCACTCGACAAACATGATAGGATACTTCTAATGATACGTCATGGTGTTGCATTACTATACCATGTTTTTCTTCTGGAACTTTGTGCCTATAAGATTCTGACTACTTGCTGGAAGCACGATCGTTTTGTACTTGTCTGAGTTTTGCCATACTATGCCTCCGATGTGGGTTTTGTGTTATGTCATGGTTGATGCTATTGATGTTTGCCTGTGCATTGCTGTGGATGTTTGGTCTAATACAGGTCACACCCATGTCACTGCGTCACTTTTTCTATGATGAATTCTGTCGCGATGTATTGTGATTTCATGCTCTTTTTATTGTTTATGAGTGTGTTTGTTGTCCATGGCGTGATGTTAGCGCCTGTTCCCTTTCTTTCTGGGCTTTGAAGAATTCTTCCTTGAGTCATTCTTTCCCCGGGATTGGGGGGGGGGGGGGGGGGGGGGGGGAGGGGGAGGGGGAGTGGGGGGGGGGATGAGCCTCGGGAAGAAGGTTTTTTTGTTTTTTTTTTTTTCATTTTGAACTCGCATTGAAAAACTTACCTTTACAGGGTGCTTGCTCCTTATTGGTTGATTTCTGTTTTTTCTAGCGAGTGGGGATGTGTGTTCGTGGGGGAAAAAAGAGATTCCTGTCACGTTTGGCGGAAGCAGCGGGCGAGGAGAGAGAGAGAGAGAGAGAGAGAGGAGAGAGAGAGAGAGAGAGGAGAGAGAGAGAGAGAGAGAGAGAGAGAGAGAGAGAGAGAGAGATGAGAGAGAGGAGAGCAGAAGAGAGAGAGAGAGAGAAGAAGAAGAAATGAGCTAAAAGGGGGAAAAAAAAAATGTCTAGAAGAAGAGGAAGAAGTTTAAACCGTTTGTGTGAAAAAAATATTGTTGCTGCTAGGGTGAGTGTGAGTTGCGCGGGCATACGTGATCATTTTCAATACAAGCTTTTATTGCAATCTTGAATTTCAAATCGCATAATTTCATTTTGATCGTGATGGGAGTTATTCCAAACTCTACCCTGTTCACACACTCGATAGCTAAGATGTGGATCTTGTGATGGATCATCAGAGAAGTCATTCATTCAGGTCACTAAAAGAGTGTCTTGTCTTTCTAGGCCAAGCACTGTGTGCTGGAACCCTGACAGCCTTAAGGATGATGATGTCCGCTGAGAAAACTTTGATTTTTCTGTTTGTTTTGAAAAAAAAAAAAAAATGGAAGTGGGGGGGGGGGGGGGAAGTTGCAGCCAAGGACACAGACAAATATAAACTTTTTGTTAAACCGATGGGGAGAATGAAACATTTTTTTTTTTAACTCAGAATATTTTGAATGATAAGAATTGGGGGGTCGGTGAATCCAGTGTGAGTGGTTTGTGTGGCGGCAGGTTCAGCATCTGTGTGACCCAAAAGAAAGATTGAATTAAAAAAAAAAGTGAAAGGTGCATGATAAGTGTGGATTGAATTCGGTGTTTGATACACATTATAGCGAAATATTGTTGAATATACACTGGCCCAAGAAAGAAAAAAGATACAATATCAAAATCCGCGTGCGCTGGGAAAAAAAAAAAAGTGAGGCGCAGATAGAAAAAAAAGTACATTTCTCTTCTTTTTTTTTCTAACTGGGGGAGACCTTTAAAATGGTATTCTGATTCATTTTATTGAAAGAAAGGAGTCAGACATGTGGTTGTGTGCGGGGCGCATGTTTGTCTTTGCATGAGAGTGTGCATGTAGAGACATGTCACATGCACACAAGTGTACGAGCAGATGTAAATGCACGTATGCATGCTGTTGTTGCCATAGTTAGGATGGAGGTTTCTATGCAAGTTTTTTTTTTTAGGCGGGGAGA